>CAKJTW010000763.1:0-19937 GCA_917880005.1 Nanger dama
TTAATGTGATTGGTGCAACTATGGAAAGTCCCTCCTAAAATCCCTGCTTGCCTATATAAGCTGGGAGTTTGCAACAATAAAGCGGAACTGCTTCGACGAACCCCTGTCTCTTCTGATTGTCTCTCGATCACCTAGGGGCTGAGTTAGCATACGTACCACTCTCTCTCGGGACCCTCAGCTTTGCTGAGGAATTTCCACTGCCTCTCTCTTCTGCGGACCACCCCCCCGCAGAAACTGACGCCCAACGGAGTGGAAGTGGACGGACAGAGGTGTGCCACCGGCGGCGCTGAAAGAAGGAGCGACAAAGGACCCTAGGCTGGTCGCAGCACGGCTCCCCCTTAGAGGAGTATCACCCGAGGTAATCTGGGCTTCAAGGGGGTGATGGGCCCTCTCTTTATGAAGGAAGTGGCAAAACTCTTGACTTATTTCCTTCTCCTTCTTTCTGATCTATCCTTATCCTCTTTCCAGAGTTTCAGTGAACAGGCAAACGGTTGTGGAGGTAACGATAAGTCCTGGCTAGAACACTTTCTGGCAGACTCTTGAAGGCCCCACAACAGGTAAGCCTCAGTAACTAGAGCCTGACCGGGTGAAACTCCCCTTAATCATTCTTAAACTGAGACGGGCCTAAAATCTTCCCTGTGGGCATGGATCAGGCACTTAAACTATTAGGGCGCCTGCCACTTGAAGACTCCGGTGACAGGACAAGGGGGCCAAGGAACGGGGCTAGAAACCTCAGGGTGCTCACCCCCAGCAAGAAAAAAAAACTTCAGTGAATGACACAGGCACATAAACAGCTCCAAAAGCATACCATAAGCCCAATTTTCTGGTCACGCCACTCCCGGTAGGATTTTGGTGGTTGTCCTCAGTGACTTTCTTTCTATCCCTCTCTCCACAGCATGGGGAAATAACATGAGCAAGTCTGATGAGTCTGCACTAAGGCACAGAGATATATGCTCATAAGCAGGGACTTGAGATTTCTGACGCTCAGGCCATTAAGTTCTGGGGACCATTGTACGGTTGGCCCACTGGGTTGCTTCCAGCTAATCTGTTCTCTTGGGACACTTGGGACCAAACCCTTGCCAGGGCAGAGGCCTGATACGGTGAGGACCCCCCTTAGGGTCCTGTCTGATCATTTCAGCCTCAAACTCTGCTTTTCACGGAGCGAGGAGCATGTCACTGATACAGGTGCCCCTAATTCAAAATCAGAAAAACAATGGGAAAAGTTTGATGAGGAACGAAGTCATGTCAGACCAAGATATAACAAAAGAGAGTGAAGGAAATAAAGACTCTAGAGCAAATAGTGGGCCATGGGAGCCTTTTGGGGATGATAAAGGGGCAGAAGAGAATAGAGAATAGAGACCTCTGATGCCTCGGGACCGGGGAGCCCAGGGGAGAGATCTGTGCCCTCCCCCGCCTCCCCATTTGAGGAAGTTTCGGGAGCACCTTGGGTGGGAGAGACAATGAGGTCACCTTGGAAAGGGAGAACCTATCCCAGGGACCCTTGGGGATCCCACTGCCCTTTACCGACCTGATTCAAACCTTACTGTAAATGTTAACCCAGGGAGAATAGGCCGGCCGCCTGGTACCCCTGGGAGGCCAATGATTAAAAAGAGCTTAAAAGGCAGTGGCAGCGGATGGCCCAAACTCCCCGTGGGCAAAAACTATTCTCCAGGGCCTGGCTCATTAACCACAAGAGGGACACTTTAAGAAGGGGAGTCCCTCAAGGCGGGGGAAGACCTACCTGTCTAGAGAACTCCCACTATCCCATTTTATGTACACCATCTCAGGGGTTATCAAGATTTTACCTGGATTGCTTTCAATGGGTAATTCCCTTACTGCCAAAACGGCCTCCTTCCCACAATCCAAGCTTGTAAACTTACAAGATGCCTATGATCTTCACTCTGTTTCTCATATAAATTGGAGAGGGCACTATTGTGTTCCCACAGATCCCCATTGGGGACCCAGCCTTATATGGGTGCCAGCAAAGAATCTTAAATTTATACCACAAGAGAGAGGTCAAATCTCAAAAACCTGACACGGATTAAAGAGACATTCACATACTGAGCCCAAGAACAAAGTTCTTGAGGCCAATCTTTTCTTCCCTTTCAGATCATCGATGCATGAGCCCTGGTGGACACTACTCCTGGTGATGGTCAGATTACCTATCTTCTCCCTTGTTGACCTTCATCATTGCCACCGCTGTGCAACAGTTAGAATCTTTGAAGCCTGGGTTTTTAACGACACAAGGCCATCAACCATGAGGGTACAACAGTGTCAGCATGCGTGCTGGGAGTTCAACAAGCTCAGACCTTCGAGGTTATAAACAACACATCCGCTGCCTCTGCTCAAGGGATTTCAAACCAGCTCGAACACCTGAGATTCCTCATGACAGGACCCAACAACAGCTTGATCTCCATGCCAGAGCTATCGAGAGGTTGAGTGTTCCCGGTGCACATAGACTGTGATGTGAGATACCCCAGCTTTTGTCAGACAGCTTTTCCAGTGTTAAATGAGACTGTAACAGGTAAAAAGGGGAGTAATGGATCTATGGGACTGGATACGAAGTCTATTTACCTGGTTTAAAAATGCCTTCTATTTGCTTGTTTTTGTTGTTCTGCTTGTTGTGGTGTTAAAGGTAAAATCTCATGGCCCGTAATAGGCGCTTACAGCAAAAAATAGTTATGCTTGCCCCAGGTCATGAAAGAGGAGCCCCAAGTTGGGCACCCACAAACCCCTGAATTAATTTAGCCCTTCCAGAGATTAACTGAGACAGATAAATAAAATAAGAGTTCTAGATGCCCATCATCTAGAGATTCCACCTAGCTCCCAAGAGGTGGCTGGATAGCCAATGACAGGTAAGACCCTCAGAGGAGGGCAACCTAAGACAGGCACAGCCACAAGAGGGGCTAAGGAGGCTGGAGGCTGGCTGCCTACAGCTTTAAACCTTGCTCTACAAAACATCAATACAAATGTCTCGGAGGGCTTAAATAAAATAAAAAAGGGGGGATACGTGGGGCCCTACATGGGAAACCTTGAAAACAAAGGGGCTATCTTTGTGGTCAAAAACCTAAGATGGCGCCTGGAAGAAGAGATGGGGGCGTGGTCTGTGTTCTTTGTCAAAGTTTTGATTGGCTCTCTTGATTTCCATGCACGTAGACAGTGCGTGATCTCCATAGACTCCTGTTATAATGAAGGCATGATGATTGACCTTTAACGGGATTGGTGCAACTATGGAAAGTCCCTCCTAAAATCCCCCCTGCTTGCCTATATAAGCTGGGAGTTTGCAACAATAAAGCGGAACTACTTAGATGGAACCCTGTCTCTTCTGATGGTCTCTCGCTCGCCGAGGGGCTGGGCTGACGGATAGCAGGCTCACTTCTCCTCGGGACCCCTCGGCTTTGCTGAGAGAAGTTCCACTGCCTCTCTTCAGAGCGCCTCCTGCAACAATTTGTATGGAAATACAAAAACCTCGAATAGCCAAACCAATCTTGAGAAAGAAGAGTAGAACTGGAGGAATCAACCTGCCTGACTTCACGCTATACTACAAAGTTACAGTCATCAAGACAGTATGATATTGGCACAAAAACAGAAATATAGATCAATGGAACAAAATAGAAAGCCAGAGATAAATCCGCACACCTATGGACACCTTATCTTTGACGAAAGGAGGCAAGGTATACAATGGAGAAAAGGCAAAATCTCTTTAACAAGTGGTCACTGGGAAAACTGGTCAATCACTTGTAAAATAATGAACCTAGACCACTGACTAATACCATACACAAAAAAATAAACTCAAAATGGATTAAAGATCTAAACGTAAGACCAGAAACTATTCAAAACTCTTAGGGGAAAACACAGGCACAATACTCTCTGACATAAATCACAGCAGGATCCTCTATGACCCACCTCCAGTATAATGGAAATAAAAGCAAATATAAACAAATGGGACCTAATTAAAGTTAAAAGCTTTTGCACAATAAAGGAAACTATGAGTAAAGTGAAAAGACAGCCTTCATAATGGGGAGAAAATAATAGCAAATGAAGCAACTGATAAAGAATTAGTCCCAAAATAACACAAGCAACTCCTGAAGTACAATTCCAGAAAAATAAATGACCCAATTAAAAAAAAAAAAAAGGGCCAAAGAACTGAAATAGACATTTCTCCAAAGAAGACATACAGATGGCTAACAAACACATGAAAAGATGTTCAACATCACTCATGGGCTATCAGAGAAACGCAAATCAAAACCACAATGAGGTACCATTTCATGCCTATCAGAATAGTTGCTATCCAAAAGTCTGCAAACAATAAATACTGGAGAGCGTATGGAGAAAAGGGAACTCTCTTATGACACTTTTATTAAGTTCTAAAAAATTAATTTTTTGAATTCTATTGGAAAAAAATATTAAAAAGAAACACATTTCATTGCATTTGCGTGATTTACTATTTGAACAATTTTCAGACTGTCATGTAGACTACATGAACTTCAGTTCATATGAAATAAAAAAAATGATGTCAGTCTTAATTCAGTGAATTTTCCAGGGTTCCCTGGAGGCCTGGGAAGAATGTCATGCTGCAGAAAATCACAAAAAAGCAGGAAAGTTGTGTCAAAGGCAGCAATGACATTGGAAATATTGGGGTGTGCTAATCATACACAATCTTGTGTGATTTACATTAGATATTATTGCTGACTCTATGCTACTGCTGTTCATAGATTTGCCCATGTGGACTTCTATTGCCAAAGTAATGTCTCTGCTGCTTAATATGCTGTCTAGTTTTGTCATAGCTTTTCTCTTCCAAGGAGCAAGTGTCTATTAATTTTCATGGCTGCAGTTACCATCTGCAGTGATTTTGGAGCCCAAGAAAATAAAGTCTGTCACTGTTTCCATTGTTTCCCCATCTATTTGCCATGGAGGAATGGGACTGGATGCCATGATTTTAGTTTTTTGAATGTTGTTTTAAGACAACTTATTCACGCTCCCTCTTTCACCTTCATTGAGAGCCTCTTCAGTTCCTCTTTAAGGTCAGTTCAGATGCTCAGTTATGTCCGACTTTGTGACTGCATGGACTGCAGCATGCCAGGGTTCCCTATCCATTACCAGCTCCTAAAGCAGACTGAAACTCAAGTCCATTTAGTCAGTGTTGCCATCCAACCATCTCATCCTCTGTCATCTCCTCTCTCTCTCTGCCTTCAATTTTTCCCAGCATCAAGGTATTATCCAATAGTAATTTTTTCGCATCAGGTGGCCAAAGTATGGGAGTTTCAGCTTCAGCATCTGATTTCCTTTAGGATGAACTGGTTGATCTTCTTCCTGTCCAAAGGACTCTAAGGAGTCCTCCAACACCACAGTTCAAAAGCATCAATTCTTCAGTTCTTAGCATTATTTATAGTTCAGTTCTCACATCCATAGGTGACTACTGGTAAAACCATAGCTTTGACTAGACAGACCTTCTTGGCAAAGTAAAGTCTCTGGTTTTTAATGTGCTACCTAGGTTGGTCATAACTTTCCTTCCAAGGAACAAACGCCTTTTTTCTTTCATGGCTACAGTCACTATCTGCAGTAATTTTGGAGCCCCCAGAAATAGTCTGTCAGGGTTTCCACTGTTTTCCCAACTATTTGCCATGAAGTGATGGGACCAGATACCGTGATCTTTGTTTTCTTAATGTTCAGCTTTAAGCCAACTTTTTCACCTCCTCCTCTTTCACTTTCATCAAGAGGCTCTTTAGTTTTTCTTCACTTTCTGCCATAAGGGTAGTGTCATCTGCATGTCTGAGGTTATTGATATTTCTCCCAACAATCTTGATTCCAGCTTGTGCTTCTTCCAGCACAGCGTTTCTCATGATGTATTCTGAATATAAGTTAAATAAGCAGGGTGACAATATACAGCCTTGACATACTCCTTTCCTATTTGGAACCAGTCTGTTGTTCCATGTCCAGTTTTGACTGTTGATTCCTGACCTGCATACAGATTTCTCAGGAGGCAAGTCAGGTGGTCTGGTATTCCCATCTCTTTCATACTTTCCAGTTTATTGTGATCCACACATTCAAAGGCTTTGCATAATCGATAAGCCAGAAGTAAGCTGTTGTTGTTGTTGTTCTGGAACTCTCTTGATTTTTCCATGATCCAGCGGATGTTGGCAATTTGATCCCTCCTGGTTCCTCTGCCTTTTCCACATCCAGGTTGAACATCTGGAAGTTCATGGTTCACATACTGTTGAAGCATGGTTTGGAAAATTTTGAGCATTACTTTGCTAGTGTTTGAGATGATGTAATTGAGGTTCTGGGCTTGCAGCTGAGAGGAGCAACCCGAGGAGCCGTGGCTGCACAGGCGCAGGAAGGCCTAGAAGAGCTATCCCACGTTGAAGGTAGTAACAGTGGCTATTAGGAAATGCCCCCGTTCAGGTAAGGAGCAGCGGCTGTGCTTTGCTGGAGCAGCTTTGAAGAGATACCCCATACACAAGGTAAGAGAAACCCAAGTAAGATGGTAGCTGTTGCAAGAGGGCATCAGAGGGTAGACACATTGGAAACCATACTCACAGAAACTAGTCAATCTAATCACAATAGGACCACAACCTTGTCTAACTCAATGAAACCAAGCCATGCATGCGGGGCAACCCAAGACGGGCGGGTCATGGTGGGAGAGGGCTGACAGAACATGGTCCATGGGAGAAGGGAATACTTAAGTATTCTAGCCTTGAGAAACTCATGAACGAATGAAAAGGCAAAATGATAGGATACTGAAAAAGGAACTCCCCAGGTCATTAGATGCCAAATATGCTACTCGAGATCAGAGGAGAAATAACTCTAGAAAGAATGAAGGGATGGAGCCAAAGCAAAAACAATACCCAGCTGTGGATGTGACTGGTGATAGAAACAAGGTCCAATGTTGTAAAAAGCAGTATTGCATAGGAACCTGGAATGGCAGGTCCAAAATCAAGGCAATTTGGAAGTGGTCAAACAAGAGATGGCAAGGGTGAACGTCGACATTCTAGGAATCAGCTAACTGAAATGGACTGGAATGGGTGAATTTAACTCAGATGACCATTTTATCTACTACTGTGGGCAGGAATCCCTCAGAAGAAATGGAGTAGCCATCATGGTCAACAAAAGAGTCCAAAATGCAATACTTGGATGCAATCTCAAAATGACAGAATGATCTCTGTTCATCTCCAAGGCAAACCATTCAATATCACAGTTATCTAAGTCTATGCCTCAAACCAGTAATGCTGAAGAAGCTGAAGTTGAACGGTTTTGTGAAGACCTGCAAGATCTTTTATAACTAACACCCCCAAAAGATGTCTTTTTCATTATAGGGGACTGGAATGTTAAAGTAGGAAGTCAAGAAACACCTGGAGTAACAGATAAATTTGGCCTTGAATGCAGAATGAAGCAGGGCAAAGACTAATAGAGCTTTGCTAAGAAAATGCACTGGTCATAGGGAACACCCTCTTCCAACAACACAAGAGCAGACTCTACACATGGGCATCACCAGATGGTCAACACCAAAATCAGACTGATTATATTCTTTGCAGCCAAAGATGGAGAAGCTCTATACAGTCAACAAAACAAGACCAGGAGCTGACTGTGACTCAGATCATAAGTCTTTATTGCCAAATTCAGACTCAAATTGAAGAAAGTAGGGAAAAACTGCTACACCATTCAGGTATGACATAAATCAAACCCTTATGATTATACAGTGGAAGGGAGAAATAGATTTAAGGGGGCCTAGATCTGATAGATAGAGTGCCTGGATAAACTATGGACAGAGGTTCGTGACATTGTACAGAGACAGGGATCAAGACCATCCCCATGGAAAAGAAATGAAAAAAAAGAAATGACTGTCTGGGGAGGCCTCATAAATAGGTGTGAAAAAGAAGAGAGGTGAAAATCAAAGGAGAAAAAGGAAAGATATACCCATTTTTGAGAGCAGTGTTCCAAAGAATAGCAAGAAGAGATAAGAAAGCCTTCTTCAGCGATCAATGCAAAGAAATAGAGGAAAACAACAGAATGGGAAAGACCAGCGATCTCTTCAAGAAAAAAATAGATATACCAAGGAACATTTCATTCAAAGATGGGCTCAGTAAAGGACAGAAATGGTCTGACTTAACAGAAGCAGAAGATATTAAGAAGAGGTTGCAAGAATACATGGTAAAACTGTACAAAAAAAGATCTTCACGAGCAGGATAATCACGATGGTGTGATCACTAATCTAGAGTCAGACATCCTGGAATGTGAAGTCAAGTGGGCCTTAGAAAGCATCACTGTGAACAAAGCTAGTGGAGGTGATGGCATTCCAGTTGAACTGTTTCAAATCCTGAAAGATGATGCTGTGAATGTACTACACTCAATATGCCAACAAATTTGGAAAACTTAGCAGTGGCCACAGGATTGTTTTTATTCCAATTCCAAAGAAAGGCAATGCCAAAGAATGCTCATACTACCACACAATTGCACTCATCTCACATGCTAGTAAAGTAATGCCTCAAAATGCCCTAAGTTCAGCAATACATGAATCGTGAACTCCTGATGTTCAAGCTGGTTTTAGAAAAGGCAGAGGAACCAGAGATCAAACTGCCAACATCCACTGGATCATTAAAAAGCAAGAGAGTTCCAGAAAACATGTATTTCTGCTTTATTGACTATGCCAAAGCCTTTGACTGTGTGGATCACAATAAACTGTGGAAAATACTGAAAGAGATGGGAATACAGACCACCTGACCTGCCTCTGAGAAATCTGTATGCAGGTCAGGAAGCAACAGTTAGAACTGGACATGGAACAACAGAGTGGTTCCAAATAAGAAAAAGGAGTACGTCAAGGCTGCATATTGTCACCCTGCTTATTTAACTTATATGCAGAGCCCATCAGGAGAAAGGCTGTGCTGGAAGAAGCACAAGCTGGAATCAAGATTTCTGGGAGAAACATCAATAACCTCAGATATGCAGATGACACCACCCTATGGCAGAAAGTGAAGAGGAACTAAAAAGCCTTTTGATGAAAGTGAAAGAGGAGAGGAAAAAGTTGGCTTAAAGCTCAACATTCAGAAAACGAAGATCATGGCATCCAGTGCCATCACTTCATGGGAAACAGATAGGAAACAGTGTCAGACTTTGTTTTTTGGGGTCTAAAATAACTGCAGATGGTGACTGCAGCCATGAAATTAGAAGATGCTTACTCTTTGGAAGGAAAGTTATGACTAACCTAGATAGTATATTCAAAAGCAGAGACATTACTTTGCCAACAAGGTCCATCTAGTCAAGGCTATGGTTTTTCCTGTGGTCATGTATGGATGTGAGAAGGCTGAGTGCTGAAGAATTGATGCTTTTGAACTGTAGTGTTGTAGAAGACTGTTGAGAATTCCTTGGACTGCAAGGAGATCCAAACAGTCTATTCTGAAGGAGATCAACCTCTGGGATTCCTTTTGTTAGAAATGATGCTGAGCTGAAACTCCATTGCTTTGGCCACCTCATGCCAAGAGCTGACTCATTGGAAAAAGACTTTGATGCTGTCTGGGATTGGGGGCAGGAGGAGAAGGGGACAAATAGAGGATGAGATGGCTGGATGGCATCACAGACTCAATGGACAGAGTCTTTGAGTGAACTCTGAGAGATGGTGATGAATAGGGAGGCCTGTTTGCTGCGCTTCATGGGGTCGCAAAAGTCGGACACGACTGAGTGAACGAACTGAACTGACGTGAATGTGCACATCTCAGGTTGTTGATATTTCTTGTAAAATTTATTCCAACTTGTGAGTCATCCATCACTGTTGCCTTTTTTTAGGTTTCATGCAGAGAATTATGGGAAATACCCAAGGATTTCAAGAAAGAAACAACAATATGAAGTTTATGATAAAAATTACATTTTTGAGTCAGGCAAATGTAAGGAAAGTCAGTTAGAAATAATTACACATGCTGCTGCTGCTGCTGCTAAGTCGCTCAGTCATGTCCAACTCTATGTGACCCCATAGACGGCAGCCCACCAGTCTCCCTCCATCCCTGGGATTCTCTAGGCAAGAACACTGAGCGGGCTGCCATTTCCTTCTCCAATGCATGAAAGTGAAAAGTGAAAGTGAGGTCGCTCTGTCGTGTCCAACTTTCGAGACCCCATGAACTGGAGCCCACCAGGCTATCCGTCCATGGGATCTTCCAGGCAAGAGTACTGGAGTGGGATGCCATCACCTTCCCGAATAAAAACTTCATCCACCCTTAGTAAATGACCATCCATTTAATAACCACTATAATTAATAATGGTTTGAATTAGTTTTTTGAAATATTTATATATTTATTTATTTGGTTCTGTCATTGTTTTAGTTGCTGCTCACAGAATCTTCAATATCTGTTGCAGAATGCAAGATTTTTAGTTGTGGTATGAAAGCTGAATCTGTTTCAAACTTTAACTCATCAATAACATTTTACTTCACTGAACATGCCTCTAAAAACTGTGTCTCACAGACTCATTCCAATAAACACACTTCTAAGACTGACATCATCCTCCTGCCACCTCTATAAACAACACAACCCATGATTAAGCTCCATTAATATTGTACAGTGAAAAAGGAAAGGTGTTTGGAAAGGCCTGAATCATATAGCTATCATTTTTTAAACAACTATGTTTATTGTAGAACATTCTAATGCACCATGAGTTGTTTTAGCTAAAAACAATAGATGCCTATGCAAATGATATGGGTTTGCAATTGTTACTTTTACATTAAACACATTTGTAATGAGTAGTATGAACCAAGTGAGCTGGGAAGGCAAGTGCTAGATAGAGACCAAATATGAGCAGGACTGGGATCCCATCCCTGGAAGTGTTGAGGTAACTGCTACACAGAAGGAGGAATATTTTATTATTAAGAGGCTCTAAGAATACAGATCTAAAAAAATAAACTTTCATAATTAGTAAGACATATTTAATGATAGGCAACAGAGGAAGGTACATTCTTAGGGCAAATTTCATATCTCATTTTTACCTTACAAAATAAAGATATGATTCATCTACAAAGACCTCTTCAGTTTTGTGCACTCCCTCCTGGGTCTTATCCATTTAATAAACCTGTTTATAGCACAATGACCAACTTAGTAGATATTCAGTAGGAATGTGCTGAATGATTAAAGACTTGAATTTTTAAATTAATAACAGGGTATTATTTGAAATTGTCAGTGTTCTAGAAACCATATACTCTCTCTGAATAGAAATTTCTTGAATATGTCTCTGAGTAACTGTAGTTTTATAAGTTTCCAGGTAACACTCTAGGGCTTCCGGTTGCTCAGTGGCAAAGAAAACACCTGTCAATGGAGGAGATGTGGGTTTGATCCTGGTCCAGGAAGAGACCCTGAAGAAGGAAATAACAACTCACCCAGTGTTCATGCCTGGGAAATCCCATGGTCAGAGGACCCTGGTGGGCTACAGTCCATGGAGTCTCAAAGAGTTGGACACAACTTAGCAACTGAATAAAAGATAACACTTAAGTCCATGTAAGCACAAGCCATGAAATTAGAAGACACTTAATCCTTGAAGAAAAGTTATGACCAACCTAGATAGTATATTCAAAGCAGAGACATTACTTTGCCAACAAAGGTCCACCTAGTCAAGGCTATGGTTTTCCAGGGTCATGTATGGATGTGAGAGTTGGACTCGTGACGAAGGCTGAGCACCAAGAATTGATGCTTTGAACTGTGGTGATGGAGAAGACTCTTGAGAGCCCCTTGGACTGCAAGGAGATCCAACCAGTCCATTCTGGAAGGAGATCAGCTGTGGGTGTTCTTTGAGGGAATGATGCTAAAGCTGAAGGTCCAGTACTTTGGCTACCTCATGTGAAGAGCTAACTCATTGGAAAAGACTCTGATGCTAGGAGGGATTGAGGGCAGGAGAAAAAGGGGACAACAGGAGGATCAGATGGCTTGATGGCATCACCAACTCAATGGACGTGAATTTGAGTGAACTCTGGGAGTTAGTGATGGGCAGGGAGGCCTAGCATGCTACGATTCATGGGGTCGCAGAGTTGGACACGACTGAGCAACTGAACTGAAGTTGAACTGGAAGCACTTAACTATAAGTGCTTTGTGGATACTAATTGCATTTATTTCTTTATGACTTGTCTTTCATCATTTTAATTTATTTGCAGTATTCTACATATTTAAATTCTTCTTGAAACACTCTTTTTCCTTCCTTTGTTTAGCATCATCTTTGCCTGTTTATTCTCTTTCACTTGTTTTGATTTTCTATCGCCATTGCTCATCTCTAAGTGTTAAAAACACCAAGGATTGTGGTTGTCTATTTCTATATATCTCTAGTGTTCCTGGGTTATCTTATCTAGCTCATAATTTTAAATATCATTTGATGACAATAACTTTAAAATGTATATTTCAGCATTTACTTCTGCTCTGCACTTCAGACTTGTGTCACAAACTGAATGACCACCTTAACATGTGAAGACATTTAAAATTTAACCTTGGTGAAACATGATTGATAAAATTTAATACATTTTCATAATAAAAGCACTCAACAAACTAAGAACAGAGGAAAAATACCTAAACAAAGTAAAAATCTGGATAAAAAAGTTACATAGCTAACATAATTTTCAACTGAGATAGACTGAATGATTCTGATCTAACATCCAAAGCAAGGCAAGAATGCCTCACCCTACTATCTAATATAATACTAGAAATCCTAGCAAGAACATAGATAAAAAGAATTTTTAAAGTCATCCAAATTGGACAGAGAGAAGTAAAATTATCTCTATTTATAAATGACATAATCTCAGATTTAAAAAAACTTTAGATTTTTGAAAACTATTAAAACTAATTAATAGTTTAAGTAGAATTGCATGATTCAAAATCAACACATAAAACCCATTGTGTTTCTATACACTAACAATGACTGATCTGAAAAGGACAATTCTATTTATTGGAGAATCAGAAGAATAAAATATTTTGAAATAAACAAAGGGGTGAAAAAACTTCGTACACTGAAAATTACCAAATTTTGCTTAAGAAACCAAAAACAAAAATCACATAAAAGGAAAGATATCTCATGTTTCTGGGCTGATGACAATATTATTAAAAAATAATCATGCTACCCAACGTAAATCACAGAACCAATGCAATGAATATCAAAATCTTAACTGACATTTAGTGTGAAATGGAAAAAAATATATATAATTTATGTGTAATTTCAAAGGACTCTGAATAGAGAAACATTCTTGATAAAGAAAAAAAAATGGAGGTCCCATACTTCCCCTGGATTCCAAAATATATTACAAACAACAATTAAGATATTGTGGCACCGGCAAAAGAATGTATATGTATAGAAGGCAATGGCACCCCCACTCCAATACTCTTGCCTGGGAAAATCCCATGGATGGAGGAGCCTGGTAGGCTGCAGTTCATGGGGTCGCCACGAGTCAGACACGACTGAATAACTTCACTTTCAGTTTTCACTTTCATGCATTGGAGAAGGAAATGACAACCCACTCCAGTGTTCTTGCCTGGAGAATCTCAGGATGGGGGAGCTTGGTGGGCTGCTGTCTATGGGGGTTGCACAGAGTCAGACACAACTGAAGTGACTTAGCAGCAGCAGCATGTGTGTGTGTGTGTGTATATCCCTGGAGAAGGCAATGGCACCCACTCCAGTACTCTTGCCTGGAAAATCCCATGGATGGAGGATCCTGGTAGGCTGCAGTCCATGGCGTCAAGAAGAGTTGGACACGTGACTGAACGCCCCTTTCACTTTTCACATTCATGCACTGGAGAAGGAAATGGCAACCCTCTCCAGTGTTCTTGCCTGGAGAATCCCAGGGATGGGTGAGCCTGGTGGGCTGCCATCTATGGGGTCACAGAGTTGGACACGACTGATGTGATTTAGCAGCATATCTATATCTATATCTATATCTATATCTATATCTATATCTATCTATCTATCTATCTATCTATCTATAAGTAAATCAATGGAACACAATAGAGAGCTTAGAAATAAACCCTTGTATATATAACCAACTGACCTTGACAAGTTACCAGCCCCTCATAGAATGGGAAAATGAGTCTTTTTCAGCAAATGGTGATGGGAATACTGAATATTCACATGCCAGAAAAAGAGAGTGCAGAGAGAATTAGAACTTTAACCTTGGGTTTCCCTGGTGGCCCTAGTGATAGTAAAGAATCTCCCTGCCAATGCAAGAGACCACCAGAAATGCGAGCTCAATTCCTGGGTCAAGAAGATCCCCTAGAGTTAAAAACGGCAACCCACTGCAGTATTGTTTTCTGGAAAACTCCAAGAACAGAGGAGACTGTCAGGGTACAGTCCCTGGGGGTTAAAAGAGTCAGACATGACTCAGCATGCATTCACACATCTAAAGTGAAAGTGAAAGTCCGACTGTTTGTCATCTCATGGACTGTAGCCTGTCAATCATCTTTGTCCCTGGAATTCTCCAGGCAAGAATACTGGTGTGGTTAGCCATTTCCTTTCTCCAGGGGATCTTCCCAAACCAGGGACCAAATCCAGGTCTCCTGGATCTCAGGAAGATTCTTTACCATCTGAGCTACCAGGAAAACCCAAGAATACACCTAAAATTACACTATATACAAAAATTTACTCAAATGTATTAAATAACTAAAACTATTAAACTCCCTTAAGGAAACATAGGAGAAAAGCTTTCTGACATTGGATTTGACAATGATTTCTTGAATGACACAGAAAGAAAACACGTCAAAAGCAAAATAGAAAATGAGAATACATCAAACTCGAAAACTTTTTGTAGCAAAGGATATTATCAACAGAATGATAATGTAAACATGGATTGGAAAAAGATTTTCAAAAATCTGACAAGGATTTAATGTCCAGAATATATAAATGATTTCAACAATTCAAGAGCAAAAAAACAAATAACCTGCTTTTAAGATGAGAAAAAGATATCAATGGATAGTTCTCCACAGAAGATATGCAAGATGCCTATAATTGTATTCAATTCAGTTCAGTTCAGTCACTCAGTCGTGTCCGGACTCTTTGTAACCCCATGAATCGCAGCATGCCAGGACTCCCTGTCCATCACCAATTCCGGAGTTCACTCAGATTCACCCCCATTGAGTCAGTGATGCCATCCAGCCATCTCATCCTCTGTTGTCCCCTTCTCCTTCTGCCTGCAATCCCTTCCCCAGCATCAAAGTCTTTTCCAATGAGTCAGCTCTTCACATGAGGTAGCCAAAGTACTGGACCTTCAGCTTTAGCATCATTCCTCCAAAGAAATCCCAGGGCTGATCTCCTTCAGAACAGACTGGTTGGATCTCCTCACAGTCCAAGGGACTCTCAACAGTCTTCTCCAACACCATAGTTCAAAAGCATCAATCCTTTGGTGCTCAGCCTTCTTCACAGTCCAACTCTCACATCCATACATGACCACAGGAAAAACCATAGCCTTGACTAGACGGACTTTGTTGGCAAAGTAATGTCTCCGCCTTGTATATGCTGTCTATGTTGGTCATAACTTTCCTTCTAAGGAGTAAGGCGTCTTTTAATTTCATGAGTATAGTCACCATCTGTAATCATGCCAAATCCTCATCAACAGATGGGTAGATAAAGAAATTGTGGTATATACATACAATGGACTCGATGGGCATGAGTCTGAGTGAACTCTGGAAGTTGGTGTTGACAGCTTCAGCATCAGTCCTTCCAATGAACACTCAGGACTGATTTCTTTTAGGATGGACTGGTTGGATATCCTTGCAGTCCAAGGGACTCTCAAGAGTCTTCTCCAACACCACAGTGCAAAAGCATCAATTCTTCAGAACTCAGCTTTTTTATAGTCCAGCTCTTACATCCATACATGACCACTGGAAAAACCATAGCCTTGACTAGACAGACCTTGGTTGGCAAAGTAATATTTCTGCTTTTTAATATGCTATTCTAGGTTGGTCATGATTTTCCTTCCAAGGAGTAAGTGTTTTTTAATTTCATGGCTGCAATCACCATCTCCAGTGGCTCTGGAGTCCAGAAAAATCAAGTCAGCCACTGTTTCCACTGTTTCCCTATCTATTTCCCATGAAGTGATGGGACCAGGGGCTATGATCTTAGTTTTCTGAATGCTGAGTTTTAAGCCAACTTTTCACTCTCCTCTTTCACTTTCATCAACAGGCTCTTTAGTTCTTCTTCACTTTCTTCCATATGGGAGGTGTCATCTGCATATCTGAGGTTATTGATATTTCTCCTGGCAATCTTGATTCCAGCTTGTGTTTCCTTCTTCTAGCCTAGCGTTTCTTCGTGATGTACTCTGGGCATACAACTTAAATAAGCAGGGTAACAATATACAGCCTTGACATACTCCTTTTCCTATTTGGGAACCAGTCTGTTGTTCCATGTCCAGTTCTAACTGTTGCTTCCTGATTTCTTGAGAGGCAGGTCAGGTGGTCTGGTATTCCCATCTCTTTCAGAATTTTCCACATTTTATTGTGATCCACACAGTCAAAGGTTTTGGCATAGTCAATAAAGCAGAAATAGATGTTTTTCCGGAACTCTCTTGCTTTATCCATGATCCAGTGGATATTGGTAATTTGTTCCCGGCCCTTTGCCTTTCTAAAACCAGCTTGAACATCTGGAAGCTCACAGTTCATGTATTGCTGAAGCCTGGCTTGGAAAATTTTAAGCATTACTTTACTAGCATGTGAGATGAGTGTAATTATGTGGTAGTTGGAGCATTCTTTGGCATTGCCTTTCTTTGGGATTGGAATGAAAACGGAACTTTTCCAGTCTTGTGGCCACTGCTGAGTTTTCCAAATTTGTTGGCATATTGAGTGCAGTGCTTTCACAGTATCATCTTCCAGGATTTCAAATAGCTCAACTGGAACTGCATCACCTCCACTAGCTTTGTTGGTATGATGCTTTCTAAGGCCCACTTGACTTCACATTCCAGGATGTCTGGCTCTAGGTGAGTGATCACACCATCATGATTATTGGTCATGAAGATCTTTTTGTACAATTCTTCTGTGTATTCTTGCGACCTCTTCTTAATTTCTTCTGCTTCTGTTAGGTCCAGACTATCTCTGTCCTTTATTGAGCCCATCTTTGCATGAAGTGTTCCCTTTTCTCTAATTTTCTTGAAGAGATCTCTAGTCTTTCCCATTCTATTGTTTTTGTCTATTTCTTTGCATTGATTGCTGAGGAAGGCTCTCTTATCTCTCCTTGCTATTCTTTGGAACTCTGGATTCAAATGGGTATAACTTTTCTTTTCTCCTTTGCTTTTTGCTTTTAACTCATTATGCTTTGCATACTGAGAGCCACAAAATGAATTTAAAAATGAGCTTCATGTTTCCAAATACTGTACATTTACTAAGATATAGCATATCTGGATATATTTTGTTTTTCAAAAATCATTTCTCTTTCTCTCCATGCTTTGATTATTCTAGTGTCACATATTGCTTTTCAAAGCAGAGTTAAGCAAATCACATTAAACTCAAAAAAACCTTAATGAAGAAAGGTATAAATAGAGGATTGAAAGTTCTCTTAACTGCTACTGCTACTGCTACTGCTGCTAGTCACTTCAGTCCTGTCCGACTCTGTGAGACCCCACAGATAGCAGTCCACCAGGCTCCCTGTCCCTGGGATTCTCCAGGCAAGAACACTGGAGTGGGTTGCCATTTCCTTCTCCAGGGTCTCTTAAAGGAGAAATTAAATGAATAAATGCAGACAGTTTCATCTTTTCTCTATACTTCTATATATGACTTACTTAAAATACCCATATGAAGTCATGTATATACTTCAACATGATTTTAGAAAAATAAAAACAGACTCTAGGAAAGGATGTTACTACCCTAATCCATCCTGAAAATTATGAGTCAATTTATATCCAAGGTAAGGGAGTACTAGAAATTATGCCTCCTTGGAAATGTCTGACATTTATCCAACTGAGAAAAGCTAATCAATCAATCCTGGATAATAGAATAACCCAAAATATAATTGCTATGTTCTATTAGTACATATGGCATATTAAGAAATTCCTCATATAACAGGTATGTACATTTTAATAAAGAATAAAATTTTCTGCCATATATTTTGAAAAATACAGTGAAATATTTAAAGATATAAAGTACAGTTTAAAGATATAAGCAACTTTAAAGCAGGTATATTTAATGAAAGGTGCCTATGAATAGATTTCTAGTTGTCACACTTGGATAGAGGGGAAATTACATCTTTATTTTTTTACTACTTAATAATTGAATTTTGGCAGTTCTTTCAATTATGTGTGTGGGTTCAGTTGCTTAGTCATGTCCAACTCTTTGTGACCCCGTGGACTGTAGCCCACCAGGCTCCTCTGTCCATGGAATTTTCCAGATAAGAATACTGGAGTGGGTTACCATTTCCTGCTCCAGGGGATCTTCGTGATCCAGGGATCGAACCCACTTCTCTTGCATCTCGTGCATTGACAGGCAGGTTATTTACCAAGTGTGCCACCTGGGAAGCCCCGCTTTAATTGTGAATCCAGACAAAAATAAAAATAAAGAAAATTACTATTAGCAGTACCTATAATGTAGTCACCAATAGAAACTAAGGACATTTTCATCATCTGTTGCAGTTGTTTCAAATGTCAGTTATATTCATGACTTCAAAATTACAGTAGTTATTAGACTCTGTCTAGAAGTTATGTGATCACAGTCATCCTGTTTGCAGATGCTTTCATATTATAATCAGCCCCATATTGGGCAAATTGACGTCTGTGAGTCATTTAGTCAGTATAAGGTAAAGTTGAATCTTTTCAACTCAGTGACCCAGACATCTAAGTTGAGTTCAGTTTCCTGTTTATAAACAAACAAGCAAATTAAAAAAAAAAAAACACTCACCATTTAGAAGAGGCACATGTCTCACAAAAGCTTTTCAAATATTAGGGGACTGAAAAAGAAGAAAAGACTGAAAAGTTATCCCCTCTCCAAATGATTTTCTATATTCCAACTGATATACTTCCAGATACATTCTTCCCAACTCTCTATCTATCTAAGATCTATCTATCATCTTTCTATCCAAAGTTCTGTATCTGCTCTAGATCTGTATCTGTGCTGTGCTTAGTCACTCACTTTTGTCCAAATCTTTGCAACCCCATGGACTGTAGCCTTCATGCTCCTCTATCCATTGGATTCTCCAGGCAAGAATACTGGAGTGGGTTGCCATTTCCTTCTCCAGGGGATCTTCCTGACCCAGAAATCAAAACAGGGTATCTTGCATTGCAGGTAGATTCTTCACCAGCTGAGCTATGAGGGAAACCCAATATTTATATCAACATATTTCTAAATATATTCTTTATATAGTTGTGTACCTTTCAAATTCCTGAAATAGTTCATGAAGATATTGGAAGCTTTTCATTATGAAACTGGATAAAACTTTCATGGTGGTCATTTCATTTTTAAAAATATCTGTTATTCTTTAGGTGAATTCTGATGCTATAAAAGAAAAAAGGTCACTTCTAATGTTTCCATTTTGGAAAGTACTAAGACTGTCAATATTTTGAAATAGTTAAAAACTTTTTTCTCCCCTAGAACATAACTTTTAGTGGAAATAAAATCTTCAGCATCTTGCCACAGATGGAGTTCCTGACATATTTGAAAGAGTTTCTGCTTTTTTTTTTTTCCTACTTTAGCAGAAAAAGTTCTTCATACTATTGCTATATGTAACACTTTTCCAGAGACTTATATTTCTATCAAAGATTCTTTTAAAAACCTAAAAGTTTTGTGTGTATGCCTCCTCAGTTCCTCAGTGGTGTCCAATGCTTTTGCAACCCTATGGACTATAGCTGGCCAGGCTCCTCTGTGCATAATATTTTACAAGCAAGAATACTGAGTGGATTGCCATTTCCTCCTCTGAGTGATCTTCCCTACCCAGGATGAAACCCATATCTCCTGCATCTCCTGCATTTATATCTCTGGCATTGCAGGCAGATCCTTTACAGCTGAGCCACCTGG
>CAKJTW010000764.1:0-19774 GCA_917880005.1 Nanger dama
TTAGGGTTACAGTTTAGGGTAACGTTACGGTTAGGGTTAGTGATAGGGTTAGGGTCACGGTCAGGATCAGGGTCAGGGTTTAAGATTTAGTGTTAAGGTTAGCGTTAGTGTTAGCATTAGCATTAGGGTTACCGTTAGGTTTAGGGTTAGGGTTAGGGTTAGGGTTAGAGGTTAGGGTTAGTTGTTGGGGTTAGTGTTAGGGTTAGGGGTTAGGGATAGGATTAGTGTAAGGGATAGGGTTTAGGTTGGGGGTTAGGTTTGGGGTTGGGGTTAGGGTTGGGATTGGGGTTGGGGTTAGGCTTAGGATTGTGGTTTGGGTTCGGGTTAGGGTTGGTGTTAGGGTTAGGGTTAGGGATTGGGTTAGGTTTAGGTATTAGGGTTAGGGTTACGGTTTAGGGTTAGTGTTAGGGTTAGGGTTAGTGTTAGGCTTAGGTTTAGGGGTTAGGGTTAGGGTTAGGGGTTTTGATTAGGGTTAGGGTTAGGGCTTGGTTTACAGTTAGGTTTAGGCTTAAGGTTAGGGTTAGTTTTATGGTTATGGTTCAGGCTAGGGATAGGTTTAGGATTAGGGCTAGTGCTAGGTTTAGGGATAGGGCTATGACTAGGGCTAGGGTTAGGGTTAGTGTTTAGTGTTATGGTTAGGGTTAGAGTTAATGGTAGGGATAGGCTTATGTGTTAGTGTTAGGGTAAGGGTTAGTGTTAGGGTTAGGGTTAGGGGTTAGGTTTAGGGTTAGGGTTAGGGTTTTTTGTAGGGTTAGGATTAGGGTTATGTTTTAGGGTTTAGGGATAGGGTTATGGTTATCGGTAAGGGTAGTGTTGCAGGTAGGTTTAGGGGTTGTGGTTAGGGTTAGGGATAAGGTTACGGTTGGGTTAGGGGTAGGGGTAGAGGTAGGGTTAGAGTTAGGTATAGACGAGTTAGGGTTAGGGTTATAGTTAGCGGTTAGGTTAAGTAGTTAGGGTTAGGGTTAGAGTTTAGTGTTAGGGTTACGGTTAGGGTTTAGTGTTAGGACAAGGGTTTGATTTAGGGTTAGGTGTTAGTGTTAGATGTAGGTTAAGGGGCTATGGTTAGGGTTAGGGATAGGGTTATGGGTAGGGTTAAAGCTATGTGTGGGTTAGGTATTGGATTTGGGTTATGGTTAGGGTTGGGTTAGTTTTAGGTTAAGGGTTAGGTTTTGGGTTGTAGGGGTTCGGGTTAGGGTTAGTGTTACCCTTAGGTTTTTGGTTAGAAGAGGTTTGGGTTTGGGTTAGGGTTGGTGTTAGGGTTAGGTTAAGGTTAGTGTTTAAGGTTAGCATTATGGTTAGGGTTAGTGTAAGGATAGGGTTAGGGTAACGATTAGGGTTAGGGGTTAGGGTTAGTGTTAGGGTTAGTTTACAGTTAGGGTTGGTTTAGGATTAGGGATGGGGTTAGGTTTGGGGTTAAGTTTAGGGTTAGGGTTATGATTTAGGGTTATTGTGTTGTTAGGGTTATGGTTAGGGTTAGTGTTAGGTTTTAGGGCTTTAGGGTTAGGGTTAGAGTTAGGGTTAGGGGTTTTGGTTAGGTTTAGGGATAGGATTAGGGTTTAGGGTTAGCATTAGGGTTAGGGTTAGTGTTAAGGTTAGGGCTGGGGTTAGGGTCGGGGTCAGGGTCAGGGTTTAGGGTTAGGGTTAGTGTTAGGGTTAGCATTAGTGTTAGGGTTAACGTTAGGGTTAGGGTTAGGCTTAGGGTTAGGTGTTAGGGTTAGTGTTAGTCTTAGCGTTAGGTTTAGAGGTAGGGTTAGGTTAAGGTTTAGTGTTAGTGTTAGGGTTAGGGGTAGGGGTTAGGGTTAGGGTTAGGGTTAGTGGTAAGGGTTAGGGTTAGGGTTAGGTGTTAGGGTTATGTTTAGGGTTAGGGTTTAGGATTAGGGTTAGGGTTGGGGTTAGTGTTAGGGTTAGGGTTAGGGTTAAGGTTAGGGTTAGGGTTAGGGTTAGTGTTACCCTTACATTTTTGGTTAGAAGAGGTTTAGGGTTAGGGTTAGCGTTAGGGTTAGGGTTTAGGTTTAGGATTAGTGTTAGGGTTGGGGTTGGGGTTAGGGTTGGGGTTGAGGTTAGGGTTGGGATTGGGTTTGGGGTAAGGTTGGGATTGTGGTTGGGGTTAGGGTGTGGGTTGAAGTTAGGGTTAGGGTTGGGGTTGGGGTTAGGGTTGTGGTTGTGTTTATGGTTGGGATTGGGGTTGGGGTAAGGTTGGGATTGTGGTTGGGGTTAGGGTGTGGGTTGGGTTTAGGGTTAGGGTTGTGGTTAGGGTTAGGGTTTGGGTTAGGATTAGGGTTAGGGTTGGGGTAGAGTTAGGGTTGGCTTTGGGTTTAGGGGTTATGTTTGGGGTTAGGGTTAGCGTTAGGGTTGGTGTTAGGGTTAGTGTTAGGGTTAGGGTTAAGTTTTGGTTTAGGGTTAGGGTTAGGGTTACGGTTAGGTTAAGGTTTAAGGTTTGGTTTATGGTTAGAGTTAGCATTAAGGTTAGGGGTTTTGGTTAGAGTTAGGCATAGGTTTAGCAGTTAGGGTTAGGGTTAGGGTTGGGCATAGGGTTTAGGGTCAGGGTTAGGGGTAGTGTTAGGGTTAGGGTTTAGGATTAGCATTAGGGTTAGGGTTAGGGTTTAGGGTAAACATTACGGTTAGGTTTAGTGTTAGGGTTAGGGTTAGGTTTAGAATCAGGGTTTAGTGTTATGGTTAGTGCTAGGGTTAGCATTAGCGTTATGGTTAGTGTTAGGTTTAGGGTTATGATTAAGTCTATGGGTTACTGTTAGTGTTATTTTTAGGATTAGGGGTTAGGGTTAGGGCTAGGTTTAGGGGTTAGGGATAGGGTTAGGTTTAGGTTTAGGGTTGGGATTGGGGTTGGGGATGGGGTTAGGGTTGGGTTTGGGGTTGGGGTTACGGTTGGATTTGGGTTTAGGTTTAGGGTTGTGGTTAGCGTTGGAGTAGGGTTTACGGTTAGAGTTAGGGGTTAAATTTAGTGTTACGGTTAGGTTTGGGGTTAGGGTTAGGGTTAGGGTTAGAGTTTAGGGTCAGATTGAGGGTTAGGGATCAGGGTTTTGGGAAAGGGTTAGGGTTAGGGTTTAGGGTAGGGTTAGGGATTGAGGTTAGGGTTACGGTTAGGCTTAGGGTTGGGTAAGCATTAGGGTTAGGGTTAATGCTAGGGCTAAATTCTAACCCTTTCACTAACCGTAACTCAATCCTAACCCTAAGCCAAACCCCAACAGATACCCCTACACCTACCCCTACCCCTACCCCTAACCCTAACCCCAACCCTAACACTAACCTTAACATTAACACTAACCCTAACACTAACCCTAACCCTAAACACTAACCCTAACCCTAAACCCTAACCCCTAACCTAACCCTAACCCTAAATCCTCACCCTAACACTAACCCTAACCCTAACTCCAACACATACTGCTACCCCTACCCCTATCTCCTAAACCTAACCCTAACCCTATCCTTAAACCCTATTCCCTAACCCTAACCCTAACCCTAAACACTAACCCTAACCCTAACCATAGCCCAAACCTAATCATAACCCTAACCCTAACCCCTAACCCTAACCCTAACCCTATCCTTAAACCATAATCTCTAACCGTACCCTAACCCTAAACTTAACCATAACCCTAACCCTGAACCCTAACCCTTACAGTAATCCTAGCCCTAGCCCTAGCCTTAGCACTAGCCCTAACCCTAAAGCTCTCCCTAGCCCTAAACCTAACCCTAACCCTCTCCCTAAATCCTGAACCCTAACCCCTAACCCAACCCTAACGCTAACCCTAACACAAACCCCAACACATACCCCAACCTCTAACACTAGCCGTAACACTAACCCCTAACCCTAACCTTGACCCAAATCCTAACCCTAAACCCTAACCCTAACCCTAAAACTTAAACCTTAACCCTATCCATAACCCAAGTCTAAACCTAACCCTACCTAACCCTAAAACTAACCATAACCCTAAACCTGAACCCTAACCCTAACACTAACCCTAGCCCTAGACCTAGCCTTAGCCCTAGCCCTAGCACTATCCCTAGACCTAACCCTCTCCCTAGCCTTAACCCATCCCTAACCCTAACCATAAACCTAAACATACCCTAAACCTGAACCCTAACCCTAACCCTAACCCAACCCTAACCTTACCCTAACCCAAATCCCAACACATACCCCTACATCTAACCCTACCCCTAACCCTAACCCCTAACCCTAACCCTGACCAAAACCTGACCCTAAACCCTAACCTTAACCCTAACGCTATATCTTAAACCTTAAACCTAATGCTATCCCAACTCTAACCCTAACCCTAACCCTATCCCTTACACTAACTCTATCACTAAACAGTAAACCCTAACGGTAACCCTAACGCTAAACACAAACCCTACCCCAAATCCTTACAAACCCTAAACCTAACCGTAACCCTAACCCCAACCCATTCCCCTACCCCTACCCTGAACCCTAACCATAACCACTAATCTAACCCTAACCCCTAACCCTAACACAAGCCTTAACTGTAACCCTAAAACGAACCCTAACCTTAACCCTAACCCTAACCCTAACCGTAACTCTAACCCTAACCCTAACTGTAACCCTAACCCTATCCCTAACCCTATCCCAAACCCTCACTCGTCTAACCCTAACCCTAAACCTACCCCTACCCCTAAACCTATCCATATCCCTAACCCTAACCCAACCTTAAACCTAACCTCAACCCTAACCCTAACTCTTCCAACCCTTACCTTACCACTAATCCTATGACTAACCCTAACCCTAACCCTATCACTAAACACTAATCCCTAACCCTAACCCTAACCCTAAACACTAACCCTAACCATAATCCAAACCTAACTCTAACCCCTATCCCTAACCCTAACCCTAACCACAACCCCAACCCTAACCCTAAACATACCCTAACTCTAACCTAACCCTAACCCTAATCCTATTCTAACCCTAACCCTAAACCTAAATCTCTTCTAACCCTAACTCTAACAGTAACGCTAACCCTAATCCTATCCCTAACCCCAAACCGAACCCTAAACCTAAACCTACCCTAAGCCTCAACCTATCCCTAATCGTAAATCTAAGCCCAACCCTAACATTAACACTAACACTAACCCTATCCCTAACCCCTAACCCCCCCTAACCCTAACCCTAACCTAGCACTACCCCTAACCCTAGGACTAGCCCTAGCCCTAACCCTATCCTTAGGCCTCAACCCAAACCTACATTTAACCTTAACCCTAAACCCTAAACGCTACCCTAAAACAAACCCTAACCCTAACCCAACCCTAACACAAACCCTAATCCTAACCACAACCCATACCCCTACCCTTACTCCTACCCCTACCCCTAACCCTAACCAAACCGTAACCCTAGCCCTAACAGTAAAGCTAACCCTAACACTAACGCTAAACCTAATCCGAACCCTAACCCTAACCCCAACCCTAACACTAACACTAACCCGAACCCTAACTCTAACTCAAAACCTAACCCCAACCCAAAACCCTAACCCTAAACCTAACCCTAGCCTAGCCCTAGCCCTACCCCAAGCACTAGCCCTAGGCCTAACCCTTTCCTTAGGCCTAACCCTACTTCTACCTTTAACCCTAACGCTAATCCCTAAAGTCTAACCCTAAGACTAACCTTAACCCTCAACCTAACCCAAACCCTAACCCCAACCCCTACAATAACTCTAACTGTACCCTAACCCTAACCCTAACCCTATTCTAACCCTAACCCTAAACTGAAACCTCATCTAACCGTAACCCTAACCATATCCTAACCCTTACCCTAACCCTAACCCTTATCCTATCCATAACCCCAACCCCAATCTTAAACCTAAACCTACCCTAACCCTAAACCTAAACCTAACCCTAAGCCTAACCACAACATTAAGCCTAACCCTAACACTAACACTAACCCTAACAATAACCCTAAACCCTATCCCTAAACCTAACCCTAACCACTCACATTAACCCTAACCCTAAACCCTAACCCTAACCCTAAAACTAATCCTAACCCTAATCCTAACCCTAAATTCTAACCCTTTCACTAACCTTAACCCAATCCTAACCCTAACCCTAACTCCAACCCATACCCCTACCCATACCCCTCCTCCTAACCCCTAAATGTAACCCTAGCCCCTAATCCTAACACTAACCCTAAACCTAACACTAAACCCTAACCCTAACCCTATCCCTAACCTAACCCTAACCCTAATACCCTAAACCTAACCCTAACTTTATTCTAATGCTAACGCTAAACCTAAACCACTTCTACACTCAACCTAACAGTTACGCTAACCTTAACCCTAGCCCTAACACCAAACCCAACCCTAACCCTAAACCCTAACCCTAACACTAACCCTAAACCCTAACCCTTAAACTAACCATAGCCAGAGACTTAGCCCTAGCCCTAGCCCCAGGACTAGTCCTAGCCCTATTCCTAACCCTAGCCCTAATCCTAACCCTAACCCTTACACTAACCCAAACCCTTACACTAACCCCTAACCCAAGCCCAAGCCCTAGCCCTAGCCCTAGCCCCAAACCCAACCCTTACCCTAAGCCCAAACACTAAACCCTAAACCTAACCCAAACCTAACTCTAAACCTAACACTAAATAAAACATCAAACCCTACCCAACCCCTACCCTTAACCCTAACCCAACCCTAACCCTAACCCTAACCCTAACCTTATCCCTTACCATAACTCTATCACTAAACCATAAACTCTAACACTAACACTAACCCTAACCCTAACCCTAACAGTAACCCTAACCCTAACCCAACCCCAACCCCAACCCTAACCCTAACCCTAACCCCAACCCAAGAGTAATGCTAACCCTAACCCTAAACCTAACCTAACCCTAACCCTAACCCCAAACCCAACCCTAACCCTGACCCTATCCCTAACCCTAACCCTAACCCTAAGCAAATCCCCCTAACCCCAACCCTAACCCTAACCCTTACCCTAACATTAACCTAACCAGAACCCTAACCCTAACCCTAAAACCTACACACTAGCCCCAACCCCTAGCCCTAACCCGAAACCTTACCCTAAACGAAACCTCTTCTAAACCTAACCCTAAGAGTAATGCTAACCCTAACCCTAACCCTACCCAAACCCCAACCCATACCAATACCATTACCCCTACCCCTACCCCTAACCGTAAAACAACCCTTACCCTTACCATAACCCTAACGATAACCCTAAACCAACCTTAACACTAACCCTAACTCTAAAACTAACACTAACCCTAACCCTAAACCCTAACCGTAACCTTAACCCAACCCTTACCCTAACCCAAACCTCGACACATACCACTACCCCTACCCCTAATCCTAAACCCTAAACCCTAAACCTAACCCTAACCCTAACACTGAGCCTAGCCCCTAACCCTAACCCTAAATCATACCCCAAACCCCTTCTAACCCTAAACCTAAGAGTAATGCTAACCCTAACCCTAACCCTAACACTTAACTCTAACCCTAAACACTAAACCCTAAAACTAACCTTAACCCTAACCCAACCCTAACCCAAAACATAACCTTAACCCCAACCCATACCCCTACCCTTACCCCTATCCCTAATCCTAACCAAACCCTAACCCCAACCTTAACGCTAACTCTAACACTAACCCTAACCTTAAACCTAAACCTAAACCTAACCCTAACCCTAACCCTAACACTAACCCTGTCACTAACACTAACCCTATTCCTAACCCTAATCCTAAACCATAACCCTACCCCCTAACTTAACAATAAACCTAACCCTAAACCCTAACCCTAACACTAACCCTAACCCAATCCTAAACCTAACACTAACTTCAACCCATACCCTACCCCTGACCCTTCACCCCTAACCCTAACATTAACCCAATCCCTAAACCCTAATCCCTAACCCTAACCCTAACCCTAAACACTAACCCTAACACTAACCCTAACCCTAACCCAACCCTAAGCTTAAGCCTAACTCGTCTAACCTTAACCCTAAAGCTACCCCTTAAGCTAACCCTACCCCTAATCCTAAACACTAACCCTAATCCTAACCCTATCACTAACCCCTAATCCCTTAGGCTGACCCTCACCCTAAACACTAACCCTAACCCTAACCATAACCCAAACCTAACCCTAACCCTAACCGTAACCGTAACCCCAACCCCAGCCATAATCCTAACCATACACTAACTCTAACTTAACCCTAACCCTATTCTAACCCTAGCCCCAAACCTAAACCTACTCTAACCCTAAACCTAACGCTACCTGCAACACATACACCTACCCTTACCCCTACCAGTACCCCTACCCCTAACCAAACCCTAACCCTAACCCTAACGCTAACCCAAACCCTAACACTAACCCTAAACCTAATCCTAACCCTAACCCTAACCCCAACCCTAACACTAACCCTAACTCTAACACTAACCCTATCCCTAACCCTAAACCCCAACCATAACCCCAACCATAACCCTAAACTAACTCTAACTCTAACCCTAACTCTGAAACCTAACCCCAACCCAACCCCTAAACCCAAACCCTACCCTAAACCCTAGTCTAGCCCTAGCCATATCCCTAGCACTAGCTCTCCAGGCCGAACCCTATCCTTAGGCCTAACCCTACCCTTACCCTTAACCCTAACCCTAAACCCCTAAACCCTAACCCTGAAACTAACCATAACCCAACCCTAACCCAAATTCTAACCGTAACCCCAATCCATACCACTACCCTTATCCCTACCCCTACCCCTAACCAAACCCTAACCCTAACCCTAACACTAACCCTATCCCCAATTTATCCTAACCGTAACCCTAACCCCAAACCTAACACTAACGCTAACAGTAACACTAACCCTATCCCCAACCATAACCCAAACCCTGAATCCTAACCCTTACACTAACCCTAGCCCAGCCCTAGGCCTAACCCTCTCCTTAGCCCTAACCCTTACCCTAAACCTAACAAAACCCTGAACCCTAACCCTAACCCTATCCCTAATCTTAACCTTAACCGTAACCTTAACTTGTCTAACTCTAACAATAAACCTACCCCTACCCCTCACCCTATCCTTACCCCTAACCCTAACACAACCCTAACCCTAACCCTAACTCGTCTAACACTAACCCTAAACCTATCCCTAACCCTAACCCTACTCCTAATCCTAACACTAACACTAACCCTAATCGTATCCCTAAACCCTAATCCCTAACCCTAACCCTAACCGTAAAAACTAACCCTAACCTTAACCATAACCCAAAACTAACCCTAACCCATAACCCTAACCCTAAACCTAACCCTAACTCCAACCCTAACCCTAACCATACCCTCACAGTAACCTAACTTTAACCCTAACCCTAAACCTACACCACTACTAATCCTAACTGTAACAGTAATGCTAACCCTAATTTTATCCCTAACCCCAACCCCAACCCTAAACCTAAAGCTACCGCAACCCTATACCTCACCCTAACCGTAAACCTAACCACAACTCTAACACTAACACTAACCCTAACCTAACCCTAACTCTAAATCCTAACCCTAATCCTAAACCCTAAACCCTACCCCTACCCTTAATACTAACCCTAAATGCTAAACCCTAACCCTAAACTAACCCTAACCCTAACCCAACTTTAACCCTAACCCTAACCCTAACCCCAACCCTAACACTAACTCTAACACTAACACTAACCCTATCCCTAAATTTAACCCTTAACCCTAACCCTAAACCTAACCTAACCCTAACCCTAAAACCCCAAAACAAATCCTAACCCTATTTTAATGCTAACCTAAACCTAAACCTCTTTTAAGACTAAACCTAACAGTAACGCTAACCCCAACCCTAACCCCAACCCTAAACCTAAACCCTAACCCTAACCCGACCCGAAAACTCTACCCCTAACCCAACTTTAAACCCTTACCCAAACTCTACCCGAAAACACTAACCGTAAACCCTAAACCAAAAATCTAACCCTAAAGTTAACACTAAACCACCCTAAACCTAACCCTAAATCCTAAACCCAACCGTAACCCAAACCCCCAAATCCTAAACCTATATCCTATCCCTAACCCTAACTCTAACCCTAATCACTAAACATTCACCGTAACCCTAAGTCTAAACCTTACACTACCACCCAAACCCTAGTCCTAAACCCTAACCGTAAACCTTACCCTAAACCCCAACATTAACCCTAACCTTAAACACTAACCGTAAACCTAACTGTAAAAGTAACACTAACCACCAAGCCCCAAGCCTAACCCTCACCCTAATTCCTAACCGAAACCTTAACCTAAAACCTAAACCCTAACCCTGACACTAACACTAAACCCTAACCCTAAACCTAAGCTGAACTCTATCAACAAATCACTAACCTTAACCCTAAATCCTAAACCTAACCATAACCCTAACACTAACCCCAAACCTCTAACCATAACCCTAACCCTAACCCTAACAGTAACCTTAACCCTAAACTCAAACCCTAACACTAACCCCAACTCTAAAACCTAACCCTAACTCTAAACCCTAAACCTAACCCTAACCCCTAACTCTAAAACCTAACCCCAACCCTAACCCTAAACCCCAACCCCTAACCCTAACACTCGCCAAGCCCTAGCCATAGCCCTAGCACTTGCCCTAGGCCTAACCTTATTCTTAGGGCTAACCCTCCCCTACCCTTAACAGTAACCCTAAACCTTACACCCTAACCCCAAAACTAAACCTAACCCTAACCCAACACTAACCCAAATCCTAATCCTAACCCCAACCCATACCACTATACTTACCCCTACCCCAACCCCTAACCAAACCGTAAACCTAAAGTTAACCCTGATGCTAACCCTAACACTAACCCTAACGCTAATCCTAAACCTAAACTGTATCGTAACCCTAACCCAAACCCCAACCCATACTCCTACCACTAACACTACCCGTAACCCTAACCCCTAAACCTAACCCTGAACCAAACCCTAACCCTAAACCCTAAACCTAACTGTAACCCCAACCCCAACACTACCCCTAACCGTACCCTAACCCTAACCCTAACCTTAACCCTAACACTATTCTAACCCTAACCCTAAACTGAAACCTCTTCTGACCCTAACCCTAACCGCACCCTAACCCTAACCCTAAACTTAACCCTAATCCTATCCCTAACACCAACCCCAATCCTACCCCTAACCGCACACTAACCCTAAACCTAATCCTAGACTTAGCACTAGCACTAGCCCTAGGCCTAACCCTATCCCTCGGCCTATCCCTAACCCTATTCTTAACCTTAACCCTAAACCCTAAACCCTAACCTAACCCAACCCTAACCCTAACCCTAACCCAAATCCAACACATACCACTACCCCCTACCCCTACCCCTAAACCCTAATCCTAAACCTGACCCATACCCTAACCCTAAACCCTAACCCTAACCCTAACCCTAAACCTTAAACCATAACCCTAAACCTAACCCTAACCCAACTATAACCCTAACCCTAACCCTAACCCTATCCCTTACCCTAACTCTATCACTAAACCCTAAACCCTAACACTAACCCTAACCCTAAACACTAACACTAACCCTAATCCTTACACAACAATAAAACTAACCGTAACCCTAACTCCAACCCATTCCCCTACCCCTACCCCTACCCTGAACCCTAACCATAACCATATTCCCTAACCTAACACTAACCCTAACCCGAACATTAACCCTAACACTAACCCTAAACCCTACCTAAACCTAAACCTAACCCTAACCCTAACTCTAACCCTAACCCTAACTGTAACCCTAACCCCAACCCTAACTCTAACCCTAAACATAACCGTAAACCTAACACTATCCCTAACCCTAACCCTAACACTACCTCATCTAAACTTACCCGTACACCTAACCCTACCCCTACCCCTAACCATAACCCTAACTCTAACCCTAACCCTAAACCTAACCACAACCCCTAACCCTACCCCTACCCCTAACTCTAACCCAATCCCTAAACCCTAAACTGTAACCCTAACCCTAACTCTAACACTAAACACTAACCTTTACCTTAACCCTAACCCGACGCTAACACTATCCCTAACCATAACACTAACCACAACGCCTAAACCTACCCCCAATTCCTAAACCTACCCTTAACCCTAACCCTAACCCTTTCCCAAAACACTGAACCTTAACTTTCAATCTGACCCTAAACACTAATCTTAACCTAGTCCTAATCCTAAGCCTAACCCTAACATTAAACATAACCCTAACCCCTAACCCTAAATCAAAACCTAACATTAAACACTAACCTTAACACTAACTGTAACCCTAATCCCAACCTTAACACTAACCCCTAACCCAAAACCTAAACCCTAACCCCTAAAGCTAACCCTAATCCTAACACCAACCCTAACCCTAACCCTAACCCCAACCCTAACCCTAAACCTAACCCTAACCCTAAACACTAACCCTAACCCTAACACTAACCCTAACCACTAACCCTAATCCTAAACCCTAACCAAAACCACTAACCCTAACCCTAACCCCAACCCAAACCCTAAACCCCAAACTAACCCTAACCCTAAACCCTAACCCTAACCCTAACCCCTAACCCTAACCCTAACAAAAACCCCTAATCCTAACCCCAACCCTAAACCTAAACCTTTCTAACCCTATACCTAAGAGTAACGCTAACCCCTAACCCTAACTATAACCCTTAGCCAACCCTAACCCTAACCCTAACTCTTTCTGAAACCCTATCTCTAAACAAGAACACTAACCGTAACCCTGAACACTAACCCTAACCCTAACCCTCAACCGAAACCGGCCCTAACCCTAACCCAACCCTTAACACTAAACCTAAACCCAAAACTCTAACCCTACTCCTAACCCTAACCTTAAACCCAAATCCTAACCGTAACCCTAAACCTAGCCATATTCATAGCCCTAGACAATACCTAGGCTAGCCCTACCCTAACCTTAACCCTAAACCCAACCATAATGCTAATCCTAAACCCTAACCCTAACCCTTAAACCTAACCCTATCCCTGAACCCTAACCCAACCCAAACCCAACCCTTAGCCTAACACTAACCCTAACCTTAACCCTAATCCAAATCGTAACCCCATACCCTAACCCTAACCCCAACCCAAAACCGAACCCTAAACCTAACCCTAAACTTAACCCTAATCCGAACCATAAACCTAACTGTAACCCAACCCTAACCCTAACCCTAACCCTAAAGCTAACACTAACTAAACCCCTAATCCTACCACTAAACCTGACCCTAACCTTAACTTTAACCCAAATCTAACCCTAACCTAACCTCAATCCCTAACCCTACCCTTAACCCTAACCCTAACCCTTTCCCAAAACGCTGAACCCTAACTTTCAATCTGACTATAAACACTAACCCTAACCCTAGCCCAAACCCTAAGCTTAACCCTAACACTAACCGTAACCCTAACCCCTAACCCTAAATCAAAACCTAACATTAAACCATAATCCTAACCCTAACGTTAACCCTAACCCTAACACTAAACCCCAACCCTGACACTAACTGTAACCCTAACCCCAACCGTAACACTAACCCTTAACCCTAAACCTAACCCTAACCCCTAAAGCTAACCCTAACCCTAACCCTAACACCAAACCTAACCCTAACCCTAATCCCAAACCTAACCCTAACCCCAAACTCAACCTTAAAACTAACCCCAACCCTAACCCTAACCTCACCTAAGCCCAACCCTAACCCTAACCCCAACCCCAACCTTAAACCCAACCACAATCCCAAACCTAACCCAAACCCCAATCCCAATCCTAACCCCACCTCAACCCTAACCCCAACCCCAACCCTAAACCTAAGCCTCAACCCAAATCCCTAACCCTAACACTAATGCTAACCCTAACCCTAACCCCTAACCCTAACCCTAACCCTAAACCCTAACCCTAACCCTAACCCTAACTCATAACCCTAACCCTAACAAAAACCCCTAACCCTAACCCTAAACCCCAACCCCAACCCCTAACCCTAACCCTAACCCCTAACCCTAACCCTAACCCAACCCTAACCAAAACCCCTAATCCTAACCGTAACCCTAAGCCTAATCCTCTTCTAACTCTATACTCAAGAGTAACGCTAACCCTAACCCTAACCCTAACCTTAACCCACACATACCTTTAACCCTACACCTACCCCTACCCCTACCCCTCACCCTAACCCAACCCTACCCCTACACCTAACCCTAACCTTAACCCTAAACCAACCCTACCCCTACCCCTAACGTTAACCATAAAACTCACCCAACACTAACACAAACCCTAGCCCCAGCCCAGCCCCAACCCGGCCCTAGCCCTTGACCTAACCCTAACACTAAGCCCAACCATAACCATACCCCTAAACTCTAAACCCTAACCCTAATCCTAACCTTAATCCAACCCTGACCCTAACCCCAACCCCAACCCCTAACACTAACCCTAACCCCAACCCTAATCCTAACCCTAACCTTAACCCTAAACCCTAACCATAACCATAACCCTAACCCTAGCCCTAGCCCCAGCCCTAACCCTATTCCTAGCCCTAACACTAACACTAACAATAACCCTAACACTAAACCCCAAACCCTAACACTAAACACAAACCCTAACCCTATCCCATCCCTAACCCTACCCCCCTAACCCTAACCCCTAACCCTAATCCTAACCCTAACCTTAACCCTAATCCTAACCCTAACTCTAACCTAACCCCTAACCTTAACTTTAACCCAAACCTAACCCTAACCCTAACCCTAACACTAAACCTAACTTCAACCCTAACCCTAAGACCAACCCCAACCCTAACCCAATCCCCAACCCTAAACCTAACCCTAACTCCAACCCTAACCCTAACCCTAACCCCAACCCTAACCCCAACCCCAATCCCAACACTAACCCCAAGCCCAACAATAAACCCTACCCCAACCATAACCATAACCCTAACCCCTAACCCTAACCCTAACTCTAACCCTAACCCTAAACCGAAACCTAACCCTCACCCCAACCATAAGCCTCAACCCTAACCCTAAACCTAACACTAACCCTAACACTAACCCTAATCCCAAACCCAACCGTAACCCTAACCCAACCCTAACCCTAATGCTAACACTAACCTCAACCCCTAATCCCACCCTTACCCCTAACCCTATCCATAACCCTATTTCTAGCCCCATCCCTAGACATAGCCCTAGCTCTAAACCCTAGCCCCAGCACTAGCCCCAAACCCAACCGTAACCCTAACCCAACCCTAACCCTAACCCTAACACTACCCTCAACACCTAATCCTACCCCTACCCCTAACCCTAACCCCAACCCCAACCCTATCTTAACCCTAACCCTATTCTAACCCTAACCCCAAATCTAAACCTCTTCTTACACTAACCCTAACAGTAACGCTAACCCTACCCTCACCATAGTCCCAACCCAAAGCCTAACCATGAACCTACTGTAATCCTAAACCCAAACCTAACCCCAACATTAACCCCAACCCTAACACTAACAATAACACTAACGCTAAACCTAAACGTAAATCTAAACTAGTCTTAACCCTAATCCTAAACAATAACACTAACCCTAACCCTAAAGCCTAACCCCTAACCCTAACCCTAAACACTAACCCTAACCCTAACCCTAAACTTTTGCCCTAGCCGTAGCCCCCAGCCCCAGCACTAGCCCTGTCCCTAAACCTAGGCCTATCCCTAACCCTAACCCTACTCCAAACCCCAACCCTCACCCAACCCTAACCCTAACCCTAACCCTAGTAACAACACTAATTCTACTCCTACCCCTACCACTACCCCTAACCCTAAACCCAAACACTAACCCAACCCTAACCCTAACCCTAACACTAACCTCAACCCCTAACCCTACCCCTATCCCTAACCCTAACCCTAAACCTAGCCTTAGCGCTAGACCTAAACCTAGCCCTACCATTATCCCTAACCCTAACCCTAACCCAACCCTACCATAACCCTACCTCTATCCCTAACCCTAATCCTAACACTGAACCCTAACCCTAACCCCAACCACAACCCCTAACATAACCCTTTCCTCAACCCTAACCCTAACCCTTAACAGTGAACCTAACCCTAACCCTAAACCCTAACTCTAACCCTAAACTAACCTTAACCCTAAATCCTAAAACTTAAATCTAACCCTATTCTAACCGTAACCCTAAACTTAAACCTCTTCTACCCTAACACCAACAGTAACCCTAGCCACAACCCCAACCCTACCCCCTACCCCTAAGCCTAAACATAACCGTAGCCCTAGCCCTAGTCCTAGCCCCAAACCTAACCTTAACCCTAACCCAACCCTAACCCTAACCCTAACACTATCCCTCGCCCTATCTCTAAACCATAAACCCTAACCCTAACCCAACCCTAAACCTAACTCTAACGCTAACCCCAAAGCCAACCCGAGCCCTAACCCTATCCTAACCCTACAACTTAACACTCACCCTAACACAAAGCCTAACACTAACCCTAACCCTAACAATAACCCTAACCAATAACACTAACCCTAACCCTAAAGCCTGACCATAACCTGAACCCTAACCCTAACCTTAACCCTAAACCCTAAACCTAACCCTAAACCTAACACAAACCCCAACTCTAACCCTAACCCTAACCCTAAACTTCTTCTAACCCTAAACCCTAAGAGTAACACTAACCCTAAACCTAACCCCAACCCCAACCCCAACACTAACCCTAAACATACCCTAACCCTAAACCTAACCCTAACCCTAACACTAACCCTAACCCTATCCCTAACACTAACACTAACACTCACCCCAACCCTAACCCCAAACTCTATCCCTCACTGTAACCCTAAGCCTATCCCCTAACCCTAACCGTAACCGTAACCCTAACTATAACCATAATCATAAGCCTAACTCCTAACCCTAAGAGTAACACTAACCCTAACACTAATCCTAACCCTAACCCTAAACTCTAACACTAACCCTAACTTTAAACCCTAACCCTAAACCTAATTCTGCCCTAACCCTAACCCTAACGCTAACGCTAACCCCAAATCCTAAAAATCTAACCCCAACCCTAACCATAACCCTAACCCCAAACCCTAACCCTTACCCCAACCCCAGCCCCAGCCATAGCCCCAGCCCCAGCACTAGCCCTAGCTGTAACCCTAGCCATAGGCCTAACCTTAACCCTTACCCTAACCCCAAACCCAACCCTAACCCTACCCTAACCCTAAACCTAATCCTAACCATAACACTAACCCCAACCCTAACCCTAACGCTAACACTGACTCTAATCCTAACCCCAAATCCAACACTAACCCTAACCCCAACCCTAAACCTAACCCCTAACCCTAACCCTAACCCCATCATCACTAGCCCTAACCCTATCCCTAGCCCCTACCTCCTAACCCTAACCCTAACCCTAACCCCAACCCAAACCTAACCCTAACCCCAAACCATAACCCTACCTCTATACCTACCCCTAACCTTAACCCCTAACCCCAACCCTAACCCTAACCCTACCACCTAAACCCTAACCCTAAACCTAACAGTAACGCTAATCCTAATACTAAACCTAACTCCAACCCCAAACCTAAACCTAACACTACCCTAACCCTATCCCTAACCCTAACCCCAAACTTAAACCCTGACCCCAACCCTAGCACTAGCCCTATCCCTAAAAGTATCCCTAACACTAAACTTAACCCTAACTCTAGCCCTAACACTAAACACTAACGCTAACCCTATCCCTAAACCCAACCCCAACCTAACCCTAACCCTAATCCTAACCCTAATACCCTAACCCTAACCCTAACCCTATTCTAACCCTAACCCTAAACCCAAAACCCTTCTAATCCTAACCCCAACAGTAACGGTAACCCCAACCCTAACCCCATCCCCAACCCCAACACTAACCCTACCTAACCCTAACCCTAACCCTAGCTCCAGACCTAGCCCTATACCTAGCACTCAGCCCCAGACCTAACCCTATCACTAACCCTAACTTTAACCCTGTCCCTAAACCCCAACCGTAACCCTAACACAACCCTAACCCCAACCCACACATATCTTTAAACCTACCCCTACCCCTATTCCTAACCCTAATCTAATCCCTAAACCCACACCTAACCCCAACCCTAAACCTTAATCCTAACTCAAACCCTAACCTTAACCTTAAACCCCAACCCTAACCCTAATTCTAAACCCTAACCCTAACCCCAACCCCTAATCCTAACCCCTAACCCCAACCCCAAACCTAACTCGTCCAACCCTAACACTAACCCTAACAATAACTCGTATAACCCTAACCCTAACCCTGCCCCTAACCAGACACCCACACCCCAACCCGAACTCTATTCCTAAACCCTAAACCATAAACCTAACCCTAAACCTAACACCAAACACCAACCCGTACCTTAATCCTAACCCAACACTAACACTAACCCTAACCCTAACACTAACCACAACCCCTACACCTATCCCTAACCCCAGCCCCAACCATATTGTAACCCTAACCCTAAACCTAACTCGTCTAACCCTAACACTAACCCTAACAATAACTCGTATAACCCTAACCCTAACCCTAACCCTGCCCCTAACCAGACACCTACACCTAACCCGAACTCTATCCCTAAACCCTAAACCATAAACCTAACCCTAAACCTAACACTAAACACTAACCCCTACCTTAATCCTAAACCAACCCTAACCCTAACCCTAACCCTAACACTAACCACAACCCCTACACCTAACCCTAACCCTAGCCCTAACCATATTGTAACCCCAACCCTAAACCTAACCTGTCTAACCCTAACACTAACCCTAACAATAACTCGTATAACCCTAACCCTAACCCCTAACCCTGCCCCTAACCAGACCCCTACACCTAACCCGAACTCTATTCCTAAACCCTAAACCATAAACCTTACCCTAAACCTAACACTAAACACTAACCCGTACCTTAATCCTAACACAACCCTAACACTAACCCTAACCCTAACACTAACCACAACCCCTACACCTAACCCCAACCCCAGCCCTAACCATATTGTAACCATAACCCCAAACCTAACCCACTTCTAACACTAAACCTAATAGTAACGCCACCAACCCTAACCCAACCCCAACGCCAACCCTACCCTAACCCTACCCTAACCCTAACCCTAACCCTAAACCCTAAACATAACCCAATCTAAACCCTAACACTAATCCTAACTTTAGCCAGGCCCCAGCCCTGCCCTAGCAGTAGCCCTAGCCCTAAAACTATCCCTAGCCCTAAACCCAACCCTAACCCCAACCTTAATCCTATCCCGAAACCCTAAACCCGCACCCTACCCTAACCCCTAACACTAGCCCTAGTCCTAACTCTAATCCTAACCCCAAGTTTAACACTAACACCTATCCTAAGCCTAAACACATTCCCTAAGCCTCAACCCTAAGCCTAACACCAAACACTAACCCTCACCGTAACCCTAACCCTACCCAAACCCTAGCCCTAGTCCTACCTCTAACCCTAACCATAACTTTAACCCTAACACCTATTCTAAGCCTAAACACTTTCCCTAACCCCAACCCTAAACCCTAACCCTAATCCTAACTTTAATCCCTATCCCTAACCATAACCCTATCCCTAACCCTAACCCTAACCCCCTATCCCTATCCCTACCCTAAACTCTAACCCTAATCATAATACTAAACAGTAACCCTAACCCTATCCCTATCCCTAGCCCTAGCCCTAGCACCCCTAGCCCTAGTCCTAACCCATTCCCTAGCCTAACCATAACCCTAACACTAACCCTAACCACTAACCCTAA
>CAKJTW010000765.1:0-19768 GCA_917880005.1 Nanger dama
CTGCATCCCAGGTAATGAGCACCAAGCTAAAAGAACTGTGTTTAGCTCACAGGAAACTTCCTGACCAGACTCACCTGTGATTCACGGCAGGGAGGCAGACATTAACACATCCCCTCTGGAGCCTGGTCAGAATGAGGAAATATTTGACTTTCCTCCCCCACCACCTTTGAGAATTAAGATAAAAGAAGCCTGAATTCTAACTCAGGCAAGATGGGCCCTGGGACAAGAGTCCTGGGTTTCTGAATAAAGTCGCTGTTCCTTGCCCCAGGAACTCACCTCTCGATTTCTTGGCCTGTCATGAGGTGAGCAGTACAAGCTGGGACTCAGTTACGGAAGAGCTGACAGTCTTGCTCTTTTTTGAGGAGATTTCCATTTTCATTCATTTAGTCATTCATCGTGTATTTGAGTCCTGCTCAGAGCCAGGCCCTGCCGAACTCACCCTTGGAGACCCAGCTCAGACCTCAGCGGGTGCACGACGCCTTTCTTGATCCCATGCTCTGCCCGCACCATTTTCTGCCTCACCCAGGACCCCTCGAGTCTTTAAGCACACTGCGATGAGCTCTCCAGCTTGTCAGCCCTGTGAGGACCTCGAACAGATGCAGAACGGGGCTCAGAAAATGTGATGATGACCAATAAGCAAATCAATGAGCTGGTCAAACACAAACCAGGCTTAGGTCACATTCACCAAAGGTCATCTTCTTCCTTCCAGAGCCAGAGTTTCAGGGGACCTTTACCAGAAGCCCAAGGATCTTCTCTGACACTAACCTCATCCAAAACATTAACAGTCTGGGTGGATTTTACTTTCAATTTTATTTCTTTTTACACTTGAAGTCACTTTGTGACTATTCCACTGAATGCTGAGTAACTGAATGATCACTTCTGTCGTGTCTGGAACAAGAAAGCCCAATATGGGGGTAGGATGCTGAGGAGAAGGTCAGGGGAGTGGGGGTGGGGGTGGTGAAACAGCAGAGGCAGGCACCACCCACCCCATCCTCACTGCCCCGCCCTGGGGTAGGATGCTGAGGAGCAGACAGTCAGGGGAATTGGGGGGCGGGTGAAACAGAAGAGGCAGGCGGCCCCACCCTCTTTGTCCTTAACCAACCTGACTGTGATTACCAGGGCCCAGATGTCTCTTTGCTAATGGTCTGTCCTTTAGAGCCAGCTGTAGAGGTCACAAGACAAACCTAAGTTCTGGGGCCCCTGAGTGATCCAGGAGCGTCACCTGTGCCTTCAGAGGGTCAGTTTCTGAGCCACAGTGATGCTCTCCCAGAGTCGGGTGTGAGTTGGTGGCCAGCCCTGCTCACCCTGAGACGCTGCAGCTCTAGCTCTGCCCTGAAACCCCTCCCTGCAGCCTGGCTGTGTTAGGGCACGCCTGGACAAAGCAGGCATGAGCGAGGAGGAGAGAGTGGGCGCTTCAGGGGCAGAAGAGATACAGAGAAACTTGATTTCACTCTGGCCACTTCCAACTGGTCCCAGCCTAATGCCACTTGTCATACACCCTGAGTGGACACGATCTCCTGGGAGCTCAGAGGACTCTCCTGAGAGCTGGGATGTGGAGCTCTGGAGGATGGGGCTGGGATAGTCCCCCACATGAAGCTGGGGCTCTGGGGCTCTGAAGCTGACCCGGGGAGTGAAGCTGGGCCTGGCAGGTTTGCACTGTAGACTGTCGGGTGTCTGGCTGAAGCTGCTGACACCCGTGGTCACACCTCCCTCGCCCATCTGACCGTTTCTGACCCCAGCAGTTAAGCAGGGCTGGTCTGGCCGGCACGACTGAGACAGGAGCTCACCACGGGCGGCTCCTCCACCCGCCTCTCCTATCCTCTCTCCTGGTCTCTCTCCTTCGCCACCTCTGCCCCCCTCCACCCCCATGTAGTTCCCTTCTTAGCTCACCGTGGGGAGGCCCGCGTGGAGTCCTGGTCGGGTGGGTGGCACAGAGGGTCCCGAGAAGGGGTGTCGTGGCTGGGCTGGTTGCTCTGTGTTCGCTGGTGGCTCAGGGTTGGTGAGGCAAAGAGGCTCCCTGCACAAAGAAGGTTCCTAGTGACGGGGACTGAGCGACAATGGTAATTTTATATTGTGAGTTTTCCACAATGAAAAAGAAAAGAACTTGTGTGTGTGTGTGTGTGTGTATGGGTGTGTGTGTTATAATGGCCTAGAAAGGAAAATTCTCAAGTCAAACAGAGGAATGAATCCTGTCTAAACCGTAGATGAGTCTCAAAGACATGGCACCAGGTGTAAGAAACCAGCATAGGTGGCCAGAGTTGTACAAATCCGTGTGCTGTGAATATGCAGACTAGGCAACTCATTAGGGTCAAAGAGCACACAGACAACTGCCCACAGCCGGGGGAAGGTGGAGGGGCAGTGCCTGTCTAGTGGGTGGCGGCTTTCTTTGTGAGGAGGTGAGGTGCTCTGATTTAGAGAGTGGTGATAGCTGCACAGCCTTGCAAACAGATGATGAATCGTTGAGTTGTACATTTTACAGAGCAGATTTTATGATATGTGAATTAGATTCGGACTTAAAAATTGTGACTGGTAAAGGATTGTTTTTTTTAAAAGAATTCACCCAAGAAATACATCTTATCCTGTTTTGTTTGGTTCTCACCCTTCTAAGGTCTGTAGGCAAACAGACATCTGAGCAGAGATGAGGATTCAGGTTTCCTCCTTCAGGGACTGCCTTCTCTGAGCTGCCCTTCATCACCAAACCAGGAGGATGCTCAGGCTCCGCAGGAGCTGCTCTCCATGTTCCCATGTCCCCTCTCCTCTCCTCCCCCTGCTCTGAGGGGTTCCTGCCTCCAGCTCCAGCCTCTTGAGTTCAGTCTGGGCTCCTCTCACCTGCACTCTTGCAGGGCTCCTGACCGCCCTCTGGCTGCAGCCTCTCCGCCCTCCTGTTTGCTTTCTCTCTGTGATAACTGTCCTGCTTTAACTGCAGTTCTGAACGTGTCCTTTCTCTACTCACAGCATCTGAGTGGCTCCCACTTCCCAGGAAGGCTAGTGGCATCCCAGGCCAGGCTCTAAATGCCTTTCACTCTCTCTCCCCTGCCCCTTGCTCTGCCAGCCCTCACCCCCTGCGTCCACCCCTCAGTCCACAACGCCTTTGACGTCATCCGGGAGTTTAGCTGAACGCTCTGCCTTCACATCTGCCTTTCTGGGGGAACTTGCTCTCTGTTGCACCTACCACTGGCCCCTGGCTCTGGATTCCTGGCAGCTTGCTGGGAGCCAGCGTGAGGAATCCCACCCGTGGCAATGGTCATGAGGGAGGAAGCCAGACAAAATGCAAAGGCGTGATCTAGCTTCAGGGGTTGCCCCTGAGCTTTCCTGAACATCTACCCCCCAAAATCCAGAGTCAGCCTGATTTTATTGTTCTGTGCTTTCCACTCTTCTGACACTCTCTGGAAAGAGTTAACTCAGGGCTTCAGTTAACAGTCTCCTGCAAAAGGAGTGTCTCAGCTCAAACCCCTCTGATGGCTCTCTAACTTGCCTAACAGGTTCCCCCGGACTTTTTACAACTTGTGAATTGCTTACAGCCACCCAACCAAGAAAGGCACAAAGCTTAAAGCATCTTAAAGATACAGAGCCTTTTCTAAGAGCTAAAAATCATATTGGTGATGGGTTTTCACTGTTGACTCAGTGACTGCTGCCAGGCCTCCATATTCTTTATCTTTTAGACACCTGAAGGATATTAATCAATGTAATTGGGATATAGAAATAGGAACGTAGTAGTTTTGATGTTACCGACACTAGACTTTTGAGTTAATTACTTTTCTTTGTTATATATCACTGCACTCCTCTCGTGTCCTTGCTATGTAAGAATGTAACTTTACTTAGTGCTGAGAGTGGCACCAGACTTTGGGGAGATCAACACAAATAAGACTTCTGGTTGACAAACCCTTATCAGAAAAAAAGGCTATACAATGTTAATTGGCTAGAAGATGATGTAAATCACCTGAGACTTGTGTATACAATTAGGTATGCAGAGAGAAAGCCTGGTTTTGCTAAGAGTCAGGGCTGCTGACGCTGCATAACTTTATATTACCCATTGATCTCTATGTACAATCAAAAAGGTATAAAAGGCCTTTCTGGACAATAGAGGTTGGGCCAGTCCCTGGACTTGTTTCCCCTGTGTCTTCTCTTTATTCTAATTTCTGGCTGAATTCCCATCTGGGGCGTGGAGGCTCGCCATGTCTACTGACTTGCCCCAGCTTTTAAGATCCACGTGAGGGGGAGCCCAAGGCGGGGCACCCCCAATATTCAAGAGGATGCCGGTGGCCTAACGTAGATGGTGCAAACTTCTTGTCTCAAAGTTTTATTGGTTTTCCATGTAAACCAGTTATTCAGCATCTTTTCTCCACTTAATTTTCCTATTACACTATTTCATCCTAATGTAATCTTATATTTCTAATTAAATAAATAAGTTTTTCCTCGCCTACGCCGTTCACGCTTCGAATCACCCTGGATCCACTGGGGCTGGACCCTGGCAGCAGCTGAACTGTATTCCTCCCAGACCTTGGCTTGGAGACCATCTGCTCTGCTGATCTTCCTCCTGACTCCCTCGGGCTGTGTCGTAACTCCTTGTCTTTCCTCTGGTCCTGTGTGCCTTTTCTCGGTGAGCTCGTGCCACATGGTGGGGCATTATGTCTGGTCTGATGCCCCTCTTAGGCCCAGGGCTTCCTGAGGACAGGAATCCAGGCCCCACATCTCTCCACGACTCTCTCAGGCCCGGAGGTGCTCACTGCTCACCTGCACAGAGACTGGAGGCTGTGGCTCCCCCGCCAGCCTTGCAGGGCCATCTGGGTCTCACCTCAGGCACTGTCCGCGCTGAGGGGAGCAGCTTTCACTCCAAGAAAGCCCCCCGCCCTCTTGTTGCAGAGACGGGCTCTGGAGGCACGGGCGTCAGGGGTTGTGGCTCCGGGCTCTACAGGAGCAACAGTCGTGATGCGTGGACTGAGCGGCTCCACAGCGTGTGGGATCTTTCTGGATCGAACCTGTGTCTCTTGCGTTGGCAGGCAGATTCTTTACCACTGAGTCAGCAGGGATGCCTGAGATAACACATTTCTCACTTCTGCCAATTTTTCTGAGGCCCGAGGACCATTGAAGGATCAAGAAACACCCAAGAGCAGCCGGGCCGCTCGTCTTACACACGTGGAAGCCGACACCAGCGGAGCGTGTAGATGGAGTCCCTCCGCGCGTGGCGCCGCTGGGGCCGGGGTCCTCACTCCACGCCCAGGGTCTCTCCTGAGCCCACCGCTTCCTCCCCAGGTCAGAGGAGAACACCAGGACCCACACCAGGCCTCTCAGGGGCTGTGACCCTCGGGAGGCATGTCTGAGGGTTTGGGGGTCAGACAGAGCCTTTATCAGAGGGGCTGAGAGGGTCAGGAGCTCGGCTGGCTCCTCTCCTGTGGCCCAGCTGTGAATTCTGCAGGCTCACTTTCTACTCCTCACGGTGACCAAGAATTGATAGCTTCCCAGGGAGGTCCCTTCCGTATTTTAACAAGTGCGGTAAAGGGTCCTTCCTATCATTGTATATTTTATTTGCCACCAGAGCTTTGAACAAGCAGTGACACGCTCCGTCAAGCCCTCATGTAATTATAGAAGTGTTCAAGATAAAACTTTTTTAAAAAAAGGCTCCAAGGCAATTGAACCACTTGAGCTGTGACATAAAATCATGTACTTTAATCTAGTTTATTCATTGTGGATAGCACTCCAAAATAACACTTTTAAAGTCATAGTGGTCTTTTGGCCTTGATTTCTGAAGGTCTTTGCTGGTGGGCCCCGTTTGTCTGAGGAGATCGGTATATGAACGTGAAACAGCATCATTTCCAGTCTGGTGCAAGTTGCCATTTTCCTCTTCTCTGCAAGGGAAACACCACCTCGGCTCACCCCAAGCTATTTTACACTGTCAGGAATGGAGGCCAAAAATGCCCCTGTGCTGTACTCTTAAGTGTAACTGGGTCCCTTAGAAACCAGCCCAGCTAATCTCCACCCTCAGGAGCTTTAACACCCTGCTGCTCAAAGTGAGGCCAGGGATCTGCAGGAATTGGCATTTCCTGGGAGCTTGTGAGAAATGCAGAACCCCAGGCCTATCCCATCTGCTGCCTCCAAGGCCATAAGTATCCTTTACTGAGAGGAAGGGAAGACTGCAGACCCTGATGCAAAGCTCAAAGCTTTCTCTTTCTCAGCATTTGTCAGAGCGCATATCGTCCTTCCACCATTTTCTTTTTCTTAATTGATGCATAGTTGACATATCCCTTCATATTCATTTTGGATGTGCAACATAATGATTCAACATTTGTATATATTGTGAAACTATCACCATGATAAGTCCATCTCACGTCCATCATCTCACATTGTGACATCTTTTGTGTGTGTGTGATGAGGACTTTTAGATCCACTCTTTTAGCAACTTTCAGATATACAAAATAATTTTTAAAAATAGTATTATTAGCTATAGTTGCCATGCTACACATGATGATCCCATGAGTTACTTTTCTGTAATTGGAAGTTTGCACTTTTGACCACCTTCACCTACTTCACACACCCACAGCCCACCTTCTGCAAACACCAATCTGTGCCCTGGATTGAGGACCTTGGTGCTTTGCTTTATTTATTTATTTATTAAGATGCCACGTGTAAGTGAGCTCAGCCTTTTCCTGTGCACCTGTAAGCCTAGTGCAGGTCTTAGCAGGTCCTGGATCTGTTACCCTCTCAACATTCCATGTGGAGATGGGAATGTGATCTCCTCCCATCGCCTGTCGTGTGGCAGATTCTCCCAGCCCTGGTGTGTGTCTCTGGGGCACTTTCACTCCACTTCAGTAAAGTGTGTGGACATTCAGTAATGCCTCTGTTTCCAACAATCGTGATAATGGACATCACCTTTGATAAACGCTTCATTAATTAGAGCTACTGCTGTTTGGAAACACAAGTCCAGACTTGAATCTCTGCCTTTGAAATGTCAAACATCTGGCAGGAAAACAACTCCCTAGGAGACTTTCGCCCAGATTTTAGTCACAGAGTCAGCAAACCATGAAAGCTTCACATGTTCTATAGCTCTTTGCAGAAGGTTGCTTTTACATTAATTAAACCACAGGAGTGGGTTTGAACCTGCCCTAATCTTAGGTGATGCAGAACTGACTTCTGTAACTCAGGGAACATTAATTGTGCTCTTGGAATCTATGGACAGATAGGAATGAGAATTCACTCATATAAAAAGCCACAAGCAAAGATCTTAACCCTTTCTCAAATTTTAATTGCAGGCATGGCTGGCAGAGTTTTGCCCTGTATATTTCCCATGTCAGAGATTGTTAAAAGCTTTGAATAAAGTGAAATTCCCATGGGGAGGACCCCTTGTGTTTGTAGAGTACAAGTTTCAACCTGATTGATTAGTCCCCCAGAGGGACCTGGGGTGAGGGAATTAAAGCCAGTTGATCATCAATCACTTTCCAGTGTCAGTATTTACTGGAAGATAAAGACTGCCATAAGTTAACTTCTCCATTGTCCAAGCATGGCTAGTTCCTAGATCTTCAGAGATAACACTTGGTTCTTTGGCTACAGTGCTTTCCTGCTGCTGCTGCTGAGTCGCTTCAGTCGTGTCCGACTCTGTGCGACCCCACAGAGGGCAGCCGGCCAGGCTCCCCCATCCCTGGGATTCTCCAGGCATGAACACTGGAGTGGGTTGCCATTTCCTTCTCCAATGCATGAAAGTGAAAAGTGAAAGTGAAGTCGCTCAGTCGTGTCCCACTCTGCGACCCCATGGACTGCAGCCCACCAGGCTCCTCCATCCATGGGATTTCCCAGGCAAGGGTACTGGAGTGGGGTGCCACTGCCTTCTCCAACAGTGCTTTAGTACCCAGGAAACTATGTGGCCAAGTGCATGACTATATGGTTTGGGTGGCTATTCTCTGAACTGTGTAACTGGAGAAAGATCTCAGGAATTATGCAGATTATTTTATGTGTGTACCAAGCAGCTGTCACTTTTAACTCTTTTATCCACAGCCTAATCTTGAATCTCACCTTCAGTACAGTGAATGTTCAACCAAATATCTAGGAGCAAATGGAACAGGCTGGGGGTAAGCCTAAAGATTAATACATGTCAGAGCTGATGAACGTTAGCGATCACCTTGTCCAGTCTCCAAATCCTCCGAAGATGTGTGGCATCTCCAGATCATCGCAGAGCCAGCCCCCTCCCAGCACACCCCTGTCATTCATCCTTCAACCATCCATTCAACAGTGACCGAGAATCAACTCGTGTCAAGAGCCAGGAAAGAACCATGAGCAAGACACAGCCCTGCTCTCACAGAATTTTCAGTCCAGCAGGAGATTACATAAGAACTGGCAATCTGATGAATGTTACAGAGGGTGAATGCAGGTGCTCTGGGAGCTGATGGAAGGGTTAGGGAAGACTCCCCAGAACAAGGAGTCTTGAACATGAAGATGAAATGATGGGGAGCTGGTGGAACAAGGGGGTAGGGAGAAGAGCTTCCCAGGCAGGAGGAACAGCATATATAAAGCCTTGACTCAGGGGGAAATGTATGGTGCCAGGCACTAAATAAAGTCCAGGATGGCAGGGAGATTAGAGTGAGGAGAAACACAGGGGTCATTCATGGAAGGTCCTGGAATCTTGGGCCTGGTGGTAGTGAGAAACTACTGAAATTTTTAAGGAGGATTTGGGTTTTTATTTTTTTAGTTGCATTTTCTGCTATAGGATGGATAGGTTGGAAGGAATGCAGAGAGACCCTTTGGGGGCTGGGGGCAGGGGGCAGGGGGCAGGCAGAGATGGAAAATTTGACAAAGCAAGGCAGAAAAGAGTGGGAGATTCATTAAGGGGTGACATTTGAGACAGAAAGTAGAGTAAACATCACTCTGAGAACTCGATTCAGCTTGATCATTCTCCTGAGAGGTTTTCCTGGTGGCTCAGATGGTAAAGAATCCACCCGCAATGAGGGAGACCCGAGTTCGATCCCTGGGTTGGAAAGATCTCCTGGAGGAGGGCATGGCAACCCACTCCAGTATTCTTGCCAGGAGAATCCCCACGAACAGAAGAGCCTGCAGGGCTACAGCCCATGGGGTCACAAAGAGACACAACTTAGCAACTGAGTAGCAACTGAGCACACAGTGTTCATTCTGGCTGAGATTACTGAGAGCAGTGTAACCAGCTTTACATCTACCTACAGGAGGTTTGTTTCAAAGAACAAAATTCACAATGTAATGTGAATTAAATACACAGTAATTTGTAATGTGAACAAAATTCACAATGTTTCTAATGTATAGCTCTCAGCATATGTGTTAAAAACAAACAAATAAACAAAAAACCCTACCATATTTCTACAGTGGAGGTGGGCAAACTTATAAAGATCCAGAGAGTAAATATTTTAGCTTTGCCATATGACATCTGTTGGATCCACTCAGTTCACTCATTGTATCCAAGAAGCACCACAAATAAAAAGTACATGAAAGAGCCTGTTTCAAGAAAACACTACTATAGACAATGAAATCTGGATGAATACGAGTATAACGAATATAATTTTCATGCTGCAAATATTATCTTTAGGAATTATTTTCACCACTTAAAGGTATAAAAACGATTAGCTTTCAGGCCCTACCAGCACAGGCTGGGAGTGGAATTGGGTCCGTGGGCCGTAAGATGCAGTGGCCTGTTATATCCATTTATAGTGGACTCTCCCACCCGTAGGGACCACCATTCCAAAACAGATTGTGCTATGTGCTGTAACCATGAAACCTATACTCAGAACACAAAACCCAGATTACCCAAAGCTGCCTGAGGTGTGAGGGGTTCAGGTCCTCCCATGCCCCAGGATACTCACCCCCCCCCGCCCAGGCCCCCCTCCCAGTCCCCCCCCCCCCCCCACCCCCTGCCTCCCACTCATGCGTGGCCGCCTTGTTACTGCCAAAATCTCGCCTTTCTCTGCCCACCAATGCTCAGTTAAAAATACGGAGACGGAATTTGGGAGGAAGTAGACGGCTTTACTCCTCAGCTGGCCTAGGGGAGCACGCAGCAGGTAGCCCCCCAGGAACAGGGCCCCGTCCCCTCCTGGGGGCCTGAGACTGCCCACAGCCTGGGTCTCCTGGGTCCGCCAGCCTGCCACCTTCCTCCCGAAATGCAAACAGCTCTAAGGGGTGACTTGCTACAAGAGGGTGCAGGGAGAGCAAAAATGTGGCACAGGATGAAAAGTAGTAGAATCAGGGGGCTTCCGGTTACAGACACTGCAGGTCAGTGACACGTCCAGTGAAGCAGGAGTGACTAACTCTTTGGCGACCAGTCACGTTTCTTGTCTAGTCTTCACTGCTTACTTTCCTTGTTCTCAGGAGAGGAAACACTTCATTTCTGCTTTTGCTGCAACAAGCTCATCTGTGCGTCCGCAGCCTCCAGCAGGGAGGGAAGCTGTCCTGTCCTGTCCGGGTCCCCTTTCCTGCTGCGCGCTGGCGCCCATCGAGTTTTGAGCAGCAGTTACTTGCTGGGCACAGTTCCTCGCCCATCAAGTCGTCGGTGCCTACTGAGGCTCCCAGCGGGACAGAGGCCACCTTCGCAGCCCCAGCCCTGGAGCTGGAGTCCAGCCCTGGGAGTCTGACTCTCTGATGGCTGAAGAGCAGCCGAGGCGGGCAGTGTCCTGTGCTCCGCGCAGCCACAGGGGGTCGGGCTCAGACCTGCCCCTTCAGGCTCACCGCCAACAGCGTGGGTGACGGTGGCCTTTCAAATCACCAACCGTCTTATTTTGGCCGGGGAAAGAACGCCTTCTAGAAAACAGTTATAAAGAACCTTTCTTCCGCCCAGGGTGGGAAATCTGGGTTCTTTCACTCCAGAGACATGGATCAGAGAAGCGGTGCGCGTGCAGTTGACCCCAGGTCGTAGTTCCCCACCTCCCCCACCCCCCCCCCGCCCTGCGCTCCGCGTGCAGACAGCGAAGCCGCCTCGCTCGGTGTCCCCCGGCCCTCGGGCTGCAGCCGGGGCGGCCGGCGGAGCCAGAAGCCGAGGCGGCCCCCTGTCCGCGACCGACGGCGCCTCCAGCGGCCGCATCTCCATGGCTGGGGCTGCCGCTCGGCCGGCCGCTCCGGGACGCCGCACCAGCGGGGCAGACGACAGGCACGGAGAGCCCGGGGCCGGGCGGGATCTGGGGTCCCATCCACGCAGGAGCTCCAGGCCCCTGGCCGCCGCTGGAACCCGGGAGCCTGGTGCGCCCCGAGAAGCCAGGAGGCGGCGAGGAGAGAGCGGGCTGGTGTCCGGGCTCCGGAGACCGTTCTGATTCCCCGCGGGCCGGAGATGCGGAGGACCCGGAGCTCTCGCTGCGGCGCAGCAGCCCCTTCGCCGGGCTAACGGTTTTGCTACCGACCGGGCTCGGCCCCGCGGGGAGAAACTGCACCCGCTCCCCGCACGCGGTCACCGACGGGGCCGCGCGTCCTCGCCCAGCTCGCCTCCCCGGGCCCGACCCCGGGCCTCCGGCCGTTGAAGGAACCGGGAGCGGAGGACCGGGGGAAGGGGCGCGCGCGGCACACCCGAGCTCGGTCGCGGGGCCCAGTGCTCAGACGTGCGGGCGCCCGGGCCCCTCTCCAGCAGCGGACCCGAGCGGGAAGCTCGGGGCTGGGGATCGCCGCCGGGGCGGGGCGGAAGGCGTCTCCCAGGGCTCCGGGCGCAGCAGCGCTGCTGCTTCTCAGGTGCTTCTTGATCTCAGTGGGCGAACCGCCCTCTGCAGTCCCGCCACGCTGCTCTTAATACGCTGTGCTTTTTGTGTTGAATGGACGCTGTGGATCAGGACATCACGGGGTAACTAGGAGTTAAAGAGGGCGGGGCACTTGCACAAATAGGTGGTGAGAAGACTCGGCGTCTCTGGGACCCCCACACGCGCAGCCACGTCCTGCCCACCCAGCTCCCAGCCTAATGTCCGGGGCTCCTCCTGCCTGAACCCTGCAGAGGCCTAGCTGCCCCTGGATTCCGTGCCCGTGTTCACCGGGGCCTCTCCCGCCTCAGCCCTGTCTGTGCAGACCACACCCCAACCCCACCCCCACCCCCCCCCCCGACATCATGCTTCAGGAAACGACCCTGACAGGTGTCACCCAAATGCAACCTGATCCTTGTTTCTCGCTGGTGAAAAATTAGGAAAGCATTCTTCTAGGCCTGCTTATTGTGATCCACATTGTAACCCAATTGTTGTGTTATCTGTATATCATATTTTAGTAGGTGATGATACTCTGAGCTGTTGTGAAGGTTTGCAATTGTTTAATTTTCTCTCAAGTTGTGCAGAAAGAGTAGTGTGATCAACAGTTTCCCTCCTCCCAAAAGACGTCCGGGTCCTAATCCCCAGAGCCTGTGACTGTTAACTCACATGGCAAAAAGGACGTGTGTGGGTGTGGTTAAAGAAAGGATCTACACCCAGAGGCCCTCGGGTCACTGGTGAGGGTGCAATGTAGTCCCAAGGGTCCTCAGAAGTCAGAGAGGGAGTCAGGAGGGTCACAGCTGATGAAGGAGCCGAGAGGACATGAGCCACCGCGGGCGGAAGTGGCTGCAGGGCCCCACAGGTAAGCAGAGCAGCGACCCGGGAAAGACCCCCAGCCAGAGGAGCACGCCCACGCCCCCCAGGCCCCAGAGGCCGCCCCCGGCCCCGCAGAGCACCCAGCCCAGGGACCACCCCGACCCCTGGGAAGAGCACCCCCAGGTCCTCCAGAAGGAACACAGCTCGCCGACACCTCGACCCCTAGGAGGAACACCCCCAGGTCCTCCAGAAGGAACACAGCTCGCCGACACCTCGACCCCTAGGAAGAACACCCCCAGGTCCTCCAGAAGGAACACAGCCGGGGGACACGACCCCTAGGAAGAACACCCCAGGTCCTCCAGAAGGAACGCAGCCGCCAGCCCGGGCACCCCAGCCTCCAGATGTCCACACAGTGAGATCCACATCGGACTTCTACAGACGGATGAGAAAGTGAACTTGTGCTCATTTGTTATACCAGCAGTAAGAAATGAAAACAGGTTGGGAAATGTATCTTTTTAAAGATACATGGGTCTCTACTGATAAGAATTTTTTTTAATTTAAAATGTTTTCTTTAAAAAAATGTATTTTTAAAAGATACATGACCCCCCTACTGGTAGGAAGAGTTTCTTTGTATCAAGGAGTTAGAATGAAGAAAGGTAATTCGATAATATGTGTCCTCTGAAAAGCAATTCAGAAGCCACTCTCCTGAGAAAGAGGGAAGGGCAGTTGTGGGCAGATATGAAAGGCCCTTCCTGGGGGCAGGAAGGGATTACAGGCAGAGGAGCCTCAGGGAAACAGCTGGGAGGGCTGTGTGCTCGTGATCTTACTTAGATCTGGAGATGCTCTGGAGACAGCTGAACTGAGAGAGGGTGATGCACAAGGGTGCTCCTGGGGCCTTGCGCCTGCAGCTTGACCACCAGACGAGCGCCGTCCCTCAAAGATGAGCATCCAGAACCAGGGGTGGTGGCCACTGAAGGAAAACAGTAACCAGGGGGAAAAAAAATGACCTTATATCACAACGTGCCCCACGTAAACTTCAGTTCAGTTCAATTCAGGCGATCAGGCGTGTCCGACTCATTGCGACCCCATGAATCGCAGCACGCCAGGCCTCCCTGTCCATCACCAACTCGCAGGAGTTCACTCAGACTCACGTCCATCGAGTCCGTGATGCCATCCAGCCATCTCATCCTGGGTCGTCCCCTTCTCCTCGTGCCCCCAATCCCTCCCAGCATCAGAGTCTTTTCCAGTGAGGCAACTCTTCGCATAAGGTGGCCAAAGTCCTGGAGTTTCAGCTTTAGCATCATTCCTTCCAAAGAAATCCCAGGGCTGATCTCCTTCAGAATGGACTGGGTGGATCTCCTTGCAGTCCAAGGGACTCTCAGGAGTCTTTTCCAACACCACAGTTCAAATGCATCAATTCTTCGGTGCTCAGCCTTCTTCACAATCACATCCATACATGACCACTGGAAAAACCATAGCCTTGACTAGACGGACCTTAGTCAGCAAAGTAATGTCTCTGCTTTTGAATATGCTATCTAGGTTGGTCATAGCTTTTCTTCCAAGGAGTAAGCGTCTTTTAATTTCATGGCTGCAGTCACCATCTGCAGTGATTTTGGAGCCCCAAAAATAAAGTCTGACACTGTTTCCACTGTTTCCCCATCTATTTGCCAGGAAGTGATGGGACCGGATGCCATGATCTTCGTTTTCTGAATGTTGAGCTTTAAGCCAACTTTTTCACTCTCCTCTTTCACTTTCATCAAGAGGATTTTTAGTTCCTCTTCACTTTCTGCCATAAGAGTGGTGTCATCTGCATATCTGAGGTTATTGATATTTCTCCCGGCAATCTTGATTCCAGCTTGTGCTTCTCCGCCGCTCTTCCAGCCCAGCGTTTCTCATGATGTACTCTGCATACAAGTTAAATAAGCAGGGTGAGAAAATACAGCCTTGACGTACTCCTTTTCCTATTTGGAACCAGTCTGTTGTTCTCCGTGTCCAGTTCTAACTGTTGCTTCCTGACCTGCATACAGATTTCTCAAGAGGCAGGTCAGGTGGTCTGGTATTCTCATCTCAGCTTTGCATCTTTCTCTTTCTTCTGATACCTAGCTGAAAGTGACAGCAATGTGTTATCAAATGCTGAGGTAAGAAGCCAGTTATTCTCAGTGCACAAGCCTGAAGTAAACTGTGCTTGTGTGAGTTCAAGCGAACACGAGCTGGCTCTGAGTCACACAAACATCCACATCCTATCGCTACCCTTGTCTACCTGTGTGATTCTGGACAGGACACCTAATGTCTTTAAGCACCCGTTTCTTTGCTTCTGGAGTAGAAGTGACAATGCTCTTGCGCCCTAGAGCTGTGTGGAAACTTACATGAGATGAGACAGCTGTCGGCGCTTCCATGAGGGCAGCTCAGCTCAGCTCAGCCATGCAGTCGTGTCCAGCTCTCTGCGACCCCATGGACACCAGGCCTCCCTGTCCATCCCCCACTCCTGGAGCTCACTCACACTCTCGAGTCGGTGATGCCATCGAGCCATCTCATCCTCTGTCGCCCCCTTTTGTGACATAGCATTTATCTTGTGTGTGGCATCGGTTTCTGAGGTTCATTCATTCGCATGCATGCCATTGAATTACTTTGCTGCTATATGGTAGTCCATACATTAAATGTACCGAATCTGCCCATTCTATTGTTGCTGGATGTTGGAGCTGTGTGCAGCTCTTTGCTGTTAAGAATATCATTCACATGTATCTACTTTATGAGCTGTATGGGAATTAATGAAACCTAGGGTGTGCACTTGTCCAGCTGTGCTATGTTACAACAGTTGGCGTTCCGATTAACAAAGAATGACAGCTTCTTCTGTTCCACATCTGAGCCAGCCTTTTCATAGTCACTCACAAATGTTTGCTCAACTGTGAGCTGTGAGATGGTGTTTTGTTACAATTTTAACTAGTATTTAATTTATCACAAATGAAATTGATCACTTTTTAAATGTTCATTGGCCTTCCATGTTTCATCTTCCATGCAATGACTGTTATCATGTTTTTGACATCTACTTTAAAAAATATTTATTGGTGAAACATTTTTACACTTGTTGCACATGTCACTTCCCACCCCCTGGCTTTTGCTTTCCTCATTTTATGATGTTTTTTGATGAGCAGCAGTTGTTACTTGTAACATGATTATATTTATCCATCTTTTGCTTACCCGTTTGTTTGGCTTTTTAAAGAAGTTCTTCATTCCTCCGGACATCATAATAGCATTTTGTTAGGTATGCTCCAAAAGGTTTCATGTTTTTTGTCTTTCACACATCATGTTTAATTTATTAACACCTTCAATTTAAGTTTCAATTTACCTGCAGTTTATATTCTTGGCTTGTCTCTGAAGAAAAACATCTTCTTTTCCAGCAAAGCCTGTGGAGAGAAGATACCACCCTACCCTCTCCCCACATCTCCCTTCACCCTCAGCCCCATCCCTAGAGGCTGTCAGAGATGCAAGAAATAAGAGAGAGAGTAATAGAGCAGGACAAGTGGAAGAGAAGGATGGAGCTGATGCTTTCCCATGTGTGGTGTGGGATCTCTCCCGCAGGAGGGAGCATTTCAGTAAAGGCCTGAAGCCAGTGGAGGAATGAGCTGTCTGTCGCTGGAAGAGAAGCGTGTTTCAGGGAAATCAGAGAGAAAGGAAATGCTCTGTGACTGGGGGGGGCGGGGGCGGGGGTGGGGTGGGGGATGAGGATTTCAAAGAACAGGCCAGGGTGCCATGTGGTCCGAGCACCTGAGAGGAGAACTGGGGGAATGAGGTTCATTTTCACAAACGTTCCTGTTCTTCACACTAGCTGCCTCCACCTCCAGGTAAAAAAAAGTCTCACTTTTAAAGACTCACCTGAACCTCTCCTCTTCTATGAGACTGTCAGGGCCCGCAGACTGCTGGGCGGAGCGAGTGGACTCTCCACTGCCCTGTGATGGGGGTTACTTTCTGTTTTACCAGCAGAGAATGAGCTTCTCAAAGAGAGATTTTGTTCTTTATCACTAGTGATAAAAATGTCCGGTAAATATTGGATGAATTTACAACTGAATCCAAGAAGGAATGATGCTAACGTTTTCTTCCATCTTCACCTTGGCCCATTAGAAACTGGGTATAGTAGGAACCCTGGGCTTCTGTTAAAAGGAATCTAGTAATGGTCACGTCAGTCTTTAACCTTGTAGGCAGGTCCTAGGAATGAGACTCAGGCCGAAGCTTCCCGGCCTTCCCCTCACTGAGAGTTGGTGACCGGTCAGCCCTTCTCTCTGGGTTCCGCCCAGTGGGTGTCAAGGCCTGCAGACTCCATGGGCCGATCTTCCACCTGGCTTGGCTCTCCCTGGCCATTCCAGATTCACAAGTGCCCGCCTGGTTCAGGGACCGAGAAGCTGGTGTCATTAGCTGCTGTGAGTCACAGCCCTGGGCCCTGGCTGATTTGCATTTGCTTCTGATGACAAGGGCGCCCGCCTGTCCCTGAACAGAGGGGCTGGCCACGCTGCCCTGGCCAGCTTCCCGCACGGACAGCCTCCTGTCGTTTCACCTTGACTCGGCCTGTCCCTTTGCCTTACTGGGACGTCCTGCCTGTCACAGCCACTGCTGTTCCTCACCCTGAATGAGGAAGTAGGTAAGGTCTTATGACCCCGAGAATCCCCGGGTGGTGAGTTTTGTGGCCAGCCCTGGCCTTAGCACCCCAGGATGATCAGCGACCTAGCCCACACTGAATGCAGTCGATTCATTCTGCCTGAGAGAGAGGAGGAGAGGGTGGCCTTGGGTGGGTCCTGAAGGTATTTACTGAGTCAGAGATGCTGAGATCAGGCCTGGTTTTCCTGATGGGGAGTCTGAATCATCATTGAAAGACAGCAGCCTTCCCCAGCAGGCTGGGGGCTCGGGAAGCCCAGCCAGCCTGCGGGCCCTCTGCTGCCCGAGTGAGCCCAGCAGACAGCTGCTCCAGGGTCCATGGGCTGCTCTCCTCCTGGGGTTTTCTGGTGGTTTTTGTTCATTGCTACCCTCTCATCTCCTTGGACTCTTCAGCAGAAGTGATGTGTGCCTGTTCCCTGAGATGCTGAACACAGTGGGAATTCCTCCTTTTCTGTGACTTGGAGTTTTGTAAGCATCCTAAATATCTAACAGAATCAGGTACAAAATGTCAGAAGAAGAATGAAAATAAAGAGAAATGAAATGTTGTTCATTTTTTTCTGGGCTCAGTCTTTTGAAAAATTCAGCTAATTAATTATTTCTCTGGCTGCACTGGGCTGGGGCTGCCGCACACCCGCCTTCTGCAGTTGCGGCTTTGCAGCCTGCAGAGGCTGCTCTTCACTGCGGCGCTGGGGCCTCTCGCCGTGGCGGCTTCTCTAGCTGTGGAGCACCCGCTCCAGGGAGTGCACGCTTCAGGAGTCGGGGTGCACAGGCTTCCTTGCCCTGTGGCATGTGGGATCTTCCCAGACCAGAGGTCAAACCTGTGTCCCCTCCACTGCACCTCCAGGGAAGTCCCTGGACTCAATCGTTTTGGAAGAACTGAATTTAGTTTCAGAAGGGAAGTATGGAAGTGGCAAATGAGGCCAAGGTGGTTGGGGGATCTTTCAAGAACTACTCTAAAGGAAGTCCTAGGATGGCTGGAAAGAGCACCCATGGTAGAAGAAACAAAGAAAGAAAGAAACCAGACCCCGAATTAGAGCTGCCTGGGGAGAGGATGGGGCGGTGCTGGGCCCTGGAGACCCTCTTCTCTTCACAGCAGCTGCTGCCCACAGACATCTTTAGGATAAGAACCCAGAGGGGAGGGAAGCTTGGCAGAAGATTAGTTGGGGAGGGGAAGCCAAGGTTTCTCACCACATTAGGCACAGCTTCTCATTCTCCTGAGGCCACTAGATCATCTGAGGTATTTACTTCAAAGGCTGAACTTATGGTTGAGGCCTGAGCTCTTTTGAAGACAAGAGAGTAGGTGGGACTTGTACTCAGAGGAAGCACACCCTTCTGGGAAAATGGGAAACCTGGAGATGAACAGGCTGAAATGAAACAAATGACTATATTTCTTATCTTTTGGGAAGATGGGGAGCATCCACTAATGTCAGAATATACTTTGAGTGGGCACACAAATTTGTTCAATGAAGATTATAATTAGTTTAATTTTTCTTCCTTAAAGACAAATACTTTCCTAAACAAAATTTATGAAATGATGACTGTTTCTTCCAATAATATTTAGTAGGGCAGAAATCCATGTAGTGTTTCACCAGGTCTCTGAAGGTGTCAACTAGATTTCAGCCCAGAGTAAACTCCCTCTGCATTTGATGAGTGTGTCTGCCCTGTGGGACTGTGACACCCACCTGGGGACTCACGATGTGCCTGCTCCTGCTTCTTTCTTGTGCAACGGGGTTTAGAGCTTATCTGTGCGACCAGAGTCCTGACCTTCCATCAAGACATGACCCCTTAGATTCTTTCACCCACCACTGAAAAGATTCAGAGTCTCTTGGCCACATATCTGAGGCCATGGATGATGGAACTAAGGTTAAAGCTCCAAAGCTGCCTGATTCCCACATGGGTGGCCGTCAAGAAGACAGAAGGCAGTTGCATCCAGAGGGTCAGGGGAGGGCACAGAGGGAAGGACGGGAATCTCTAGGCCACTTCGGTGGGTGTTGGAGAAAAAGCCCGATGCATTTGATCAAGAATTAGTTATTGAAATGTTTGAGAGTGGTGTTTGTTCTGTGGAGTCAAGATTCCCCAAGTGATCATTGTGAGGGTTTCCTGGGATTTTATGTAAATCATAGGAATGGAATATTAATTAAATAACTCTGAACAAGTAGGTCTAATCAGAGTATAAGAGCTCATGACTTTCGGTTATTTTCTGTGGAAAATGGAAATATTACTACCTTGTTTATGTGGGGAGTAGCCCATAGTGTTTTCGGGAGAAGGCAATGGCACCCACTCCATTACTCTTGCCTGGAGAATCCCATGGACGGAGGAGCCTGGTGGGCTGCAGTCCATGGGGTCGCAGAGTGGGACACGACTGAGCGACTTCACTTTCACTTTTCACTTGCATGCATTGGAGAAGGAAATGGCAACCCACTCCAGTGTTCTTGCCTGGAGAACCCCAGGGACAGGGAGCCTGGTGGGCTGCCGTCTATGGGGTCGCACAGAGTCGGACACGAATGAGCGACTCAGCAGCAGCAGCAGCCCATAGTGTTTTACCTTTGACCCCAGAGAGAGCAGGGCTCCCCTTATCTCTGCATGCCCGTGGTTTGGGGGAGAGGTCACCCCAGGTGAGTGTTGGGGACTCACGCCTGGAGTAT
>CAKJTW010000766.1:0-19705 GCA_917880005.1 Nanger dama
CGGGTTTGAAGGACTTTTAACAAAAAGTTACCACTTGTTTTCCGCTTGATATATATACGCAAGCAATTTCACCGCTTAATGAAGAATTATCCAATTTACTTTCAATATATAATCACTCAAACAAAAAGATAAGTGAGAAACAGTAAAGGAGAGTAACAGTACACACATGACTAAATTGGTCTGACTGACATTCAGACACAAAAGGTACTGGGAATTCTCATGTAACAGGTCGTGGGTGCTGCACTCACTCCAGGAGTGAGACTTCAGAATTGCAGTTTGAGGGTTCCCATTTATAACCTTAGGCTGCAAACTGCTAGCACCATCATTTCACCAGCGAACTGCAGCTCTGATTTTATGTTAATCTCTTTCTTACAATGCTGTTTGTTTTGTCTTCCAATCTTGGGACATATTAAGCCCTGGGCTTGATTGGCCTGACCTCCCTCCAGGGGCTCAACAATTCCAAGATTTGCCCCCTAATTTATCTATAGTGCTGCTCAGCTTGCACCACAGCAGGCACTCAGTCAGGGCAGTGTTCAGGCAGGTCAGAAGCAAGGTCAGAGGCCTGCTCTGCTTTCTTGTTTTTGAAGCCTGAACAAGATTACTTCCATTTAATTTCTCTGATACTTGTGTCTGTATAGTTGAGTTCCTCTGCTGTACACTGAAATATCACTTTTAACTGGCTATACTCCAATATGAAATAAAAAGTTTAAAAAAACTGACCACTATCTTTTACCATATAGAAAATAAACTTAAAACAATTAGAGACTTTAAAGTAACATCGGACGTCATAAAACTCCTCAAAGAAAATATAGGTGGTAAGCTTCTTAGCATCAGTCTCGTGTAAATTCTTGGATCTCACATCAAAAGTGAAGGAAAAAATAAACAAGTGGTACTATGTCACTAAAATGCTTCTGCACAGCAAAGGAAACTATCAGCAAAATAAAAGAAAACCTATTGAATGGGAGAAAATATTAACCAATCATATATCTGATAAGGAACCAATATCCAAAATAAATAACTCACAAAATCCAATAGCATTAAAACAATCTGATTACAGTTAGGTAGAGATCTGAGTATTTTTCCAGAGAAGACATTCATATAGCCAATGAGCCATGTAAATATGATCAATATCACTACTAATTAGAGAAGTACAAATAAAAACAATGAGGAATCACCACATGTCAGAATGGCTATCAAACAAAGGTCTACAAGTTAACAAATGTTGGAGAAAATGTGAACAAAAGGGAATCCTTGTACCCTGGGATTATGGAGTGTACACTGTTGCAGCCACTATGGAGGTACCTCAAAAAAACTAAAATATAACTCTCCTTTGCTGTTCAGTCACTCAGTCATGTCCAGCTCTTTGTGACCCCTCATGTCCATTGAGTCTGATACCATCCAACCATCTCATCCTCTGTCACCCCCTTCTCCTTCTGCCTTCAATCTTTCCCAGCATCAGGGTCTTTACTAATGAGCTGATCCTTCACATCAGGTGGCAAAAATATTGGAGATTCAGCATCAGTCCTTCCAGTGAATATTCAGAGTTGATTTCCTTTAGAATGATGGGTTTGATCTCCTTGCAGTCCAAGGGACTCTCAAGAGTCTTCTCTAGCACCACAGTTTGAAGGCATCAATTCTTCAGCGCTCAGCTATTTTTACTGTCCAGCTCTCACATCTATACATGACTATTGGCAAAACTATGACTTTGACAATACAGACCTTTGTAGGCAAAGTAATGTCTCTGCTTTTAATATGCTGTCTTCCAATATTCTGTCATGCTTTTCTTCAAGGGAGGTTTGTCACTGTTTGTCAAGGTTTGTCATTGCTTTCTTCAAGGAGCAAGCATCATTTAATTTCATGGCTGCAGTCATCATCCACACTGATTTTGGAGCTCAAGAAAATAAAGTTTCTCACTGTATCCATTGTTTTCCCATCTATTGGCCATGAAGTGATGGAACTGGATGTCATATTCTTCAGTTTTCGAATCCCAAGTTTTAAGTCAGTTTTTTCACTCTCTTTCACCTTCATCAAGATGCTCTTCAGTTCCTCTGCTTTCTGCCATAAGAGTGATGTCATCTGCATATCTGAGTTTATTGATATTTCTCCTGGCAATCTTGATTCCATCTTGGGCTTTATCCTAGCTCAGATGGTAGAGTCCATCTGCAATGCAGGAGACATGGGTTCAATTGCTAGTTTGGGAAAATTCCTAGAGGAGGACATGGCAGTCCAATCCAATATTCTTGCCTGGAGAATTCCCATGGACAGAGCAGCTGGGTGGGCTACAGTCCATGGGGTTGCAAACAGTCAGACCCAACTAAGCTACTAAGCATAGCACAGCACTCTGCATAAAAGTTAAATAAGCAAGGTGACAATATATAGCCTTGAAGTACTCCTTTTCCTATTTGGAACCAGTCCATTTTTCCATGTCCCATTCTTACTGTTGCTTCCTGACCTGCATACAGGTTTGAACAAGGCAGGTAAGATGGTCTGGTATACCCATCTCTTTAAGAATTTTCCATAGTCTGTTGTGATCTACAAGTCAAAGGCTTTAATGTAGTCAATGAAGCAGACTTAGATGTTTTTCTGGAATTCTCTTGCTTCTTTTCTGTGATCCAGAAGATGCTGGAAGTTTGACCTCTGGTTCCTCTGACTTTTCTAAATCCAGCTTGGGCATCTGGAAGTACACAGTTAATGTACTGTTATAGCCTGGCTTGAAGGATTTTGAGCATTACTTTGTTAGCATGTGAAATGAATGCAGTTGTGCAAAAGTCTGTACACTCTTGTCATTGGCCTTCCTTGGGATTGGAATGAAAACTTATCTTTTTCCAGTCCTGTGAACACTGCTGAGATTTCCAAATTTGCTGGCATATTGAGTGCACACTTTCACAGCATCATCTCTAAGATTTGCGAAATAGCCCAACTGGAATTCCATCACTTCCACTAGCTTTGTTTATAGTGATATTTCTAAGGCCCATTGATTTCACACACCAGGATGTGTGGCTCTAGATGAATGATCACAGCGTCATGGTTATTCAGGTCATTAAGATCACTTTTGTATAGATCTTCTGTGTATTCTTGCCACCTCTTCTTAATATCTTCTGCTTCTGTTAGGTCCATACCATTTCTGTCCTTTATTGTGCCCATTTTTGCATGAAATGTTCCCTTGGTATCTCTAATTTTCTTGAAGAGATCTCACTCTTTTTCCATTCTATGTCTTCCTCAGTTTCTTTGCATTGTTCAGCATTGTTCATTATTTACCCTAAAGGCTTTCTTCTCTCTCCTTGCTATTCTCTGGAACTCTGCATTCAGATGGGTATATCTTGCCTTTCCTCCTTTGCCTTTGCTTCTCTTCTTTTCAGCTATTTGTGAGCCTCCTCACCAAAACCATTTTGGCTTTTTGCATTTCTTTTTCTTGGGGATGGTTTTGACCACCGTCTCCCTACAATGTCACAAACCTCTGTCTGTAATTCTTCAGGCACTCTATCAGATCTAATCTCTTGAATCTATTTCTCCACTTCCACTGTATAATTGTAACTGGGGATTTGATTTAGGTCATACCTGAATGGTCTAGGTGGTTTCCCCTACCTTTCTTCAATTCTAAGTCTGAATGTGGCAATAAGGAGTTCAGGATCTGAGCCACAATCAGCTCCTGTTCTTGTTTTTGCTGATTGTACTAGCACTTCTCCATCTTCAGCTACAAAGAACATAATCAATCTGATGTTGGTATTGACCATTTGGTGATGTCCATTTTTAGAATCATCTCTTGTGTTGTTGGAAAGGGTGTTTGCTATGACCAGAGCATTTTCTTGTAAAAACTCTGTTAGCCCTTTGTCCTGCTTCATTTTGTACTTCAAGGCCAAACTTGCTTGTTCCCCAGGTATCTCTTGACTTCCTACTTTATTCCAGTCCCCTATGATATAAAGGACATCCCCATGATTCAACAATTCTTGTCCTGACTACATGTCCAGAGAAAACAAAACACTAATCCAATAACATGTATGCCTCTCCCCTCTCCAGTGTTCACAGCCATGTTAGTTATAATAGCTACAATATGGAAGGGAACCAAGTGTCCATCAACAGATGAGTGGATAAAGATGTGGTACATACATAAAATGGAATGTACTCATCCATAAAAAAGAATAAAATTCTATCATGTGTAGCAACAATGGATGGACCTAGAGATTATTCTTAGTGAACTAATTTAGAAATAAAAAGACAAATATCATATGATACAAACAGAACTTATTTACCAAACAGAACCCGAGATTCACAGACTTAGGAAATCAAACTTACTGTTACTAAGAGAGGAAGTATCAGGAGACAGGTAAACTAGGAGGTTAGGATTAACATATATACACTATGGATAAAACAATCAACTAGTACCTACTATATAGCATAGGAAACTCTATTCAATACTCTGTAATAATCTATATGAAAAAGATTCTAAAAATAATAACTACATATATATATACAACTATATCACTTGGTGACCCAGGTCCGTCTAGTCAAGGCTATGGTTTTCTGTGGTCATGTATGGATGTGAGAGTTGGACTGTGAAGAAGGCTAGCGCCGAAGAAATGATGCTTTTGAACTGTGGTGTTGGAGAAGACTCTTGAGAGTCCCCTTGGACTGCAAGGAGGAGTCCAACCAGTCCACTATAAAGGAGATCAGCCCTGGGATTTCTTTGGAAGGAATGGTGCTAAAGCTGAAACTCCAGTACTTTGGCCACCTCATGCGAAGACTTGACTCACTTGGAAAGACTCTGATGCTGGGAGGGATTGGGGGCAGGAGGAGAAGGGGGACGACCGAGGATGAGATGGCTAGATGGCATCAATGACTCGATGAACATGAGTCTGAGTGACATGCTAAGAGATGGTGATGGACAGGAGGCCTGTGCGTGCTGCAATTCAAGGGTCGCAAACAGTCGGACATGACTGAGCGACTGAACTGATATCACTTTTGCTGTACACCTGATAATTAATATAACATTGTATATCAACTATATTCCAGTATAAAATAATTTAAAAGATATACAAATACAAATCAATGTATATGACAAAGCAGAAAGAGACTCACAGATATAGAAAAAAAAACAAATAGTTACAGAGGTGAAAGGGAAGGTAGGAGGACAAATTAAGGTAAGTGATTTAAGAGATACAAAATATCGTGTATAAAATAGAGAAGCAATGAAGGATACATAGCACAGGGAATTACAGCCATATCTTGTAAAAACATTTAATGATCTATAAAAATAGTGAATCAGTATGTTGTAACCTGAAATTAATATTATAGATAACTATACTTCATGTTTATACTTCAGGTGAACTTCCCTGGTAGCTCAGATGGTATAGCGTCTGCTTTACAGTGTGGGGAGACGTGGGTTTTTGACCCTGAGTCAGGAAGATCCTCTGGAGAAGGAAATGGCAACCCACTCCAGTACTCTTGCCTGGAAAATCTCTATGGATGGAGGAGCACAGTATGCACAGTCCATGGGGTCGCAAGAGAGTCAGATACGAGTGAGCAACTTCACTTCACCTTTATACTTCATATTAAAAAACAATTAAAGTATTATAAATCAACTATATCTCATATTAAAAAACAAGTGAATTATCACCTCACCTATTAGAAAGACTATCAAAAGAAAAAAATTAAGTGTTTCTTAGGATGTGGAGAAAAGGAAATCTTATGTGAGAAATATTAGTGGGAATGGAAAGTGATAGAGCCACTACAAAACTATGCAGGTTATTTAAAAAGTTCAAAACTACCATATGATCCAGCAGTTTCCCTTTAAGATATTTATCTGAAAGAAAGCCAAGACTCTACCTTGAGAAGAATATATTTACTGAATTACTTACAGAGCCAAGACACAGAAGGAGCCTAAATGTTCACTGATGGATGAACATAGAAAATGTGGTATATACGTACACAACAGGAAATCATTCAGCTAGCCAGAAAGTAATAAAGCACTGCATTTCTGTCAACGTAGAAGGACTTTATGAGTATTTTACTAAGTGAAAATAAGTCAGGAGAAAGACAAACATCGTATGATTTCATTTATATTTGGCCTCTAAAAAAAAAAAAAGAAACCCACTAAACTCATGTAAACAAGGAAGATTGGTGGTAGACAGAAGATGTGTTCATTGTGAGCAAAGGTGAAGAGGGTCAAAATATACAAACTTCTTGTCATAAAAGTACATTGAGAGATGTAATATACAGCCTGGTGACTATAGTTAGAAATACTCTATTACACATTTGAAAATTGCTTAGAGAGTAAATATTAAAAGTTCTCAAAAAGTAATACTTTACTTAAATCAGACTTGGCTTCCACCATCCCTCACCTTTTCATCAAACCATGATTAATGTTGCTTAGAAGACCATGGTGGTGGTGGTGGTGGTTTAGTTGCTAGGTCATGTCCGACTCTTGAAACCCCAGAACTGTAGCCTGCCAGGCTCTTCTGTCCACAGGATTCTCCAGGCAAGAATACTGGAGTGAGTTGCCATTTCCTTCTCCAGAGGATCTTTCCACCCCAGGGATTGAACCTGGGCTGTCTGCACTGCAGACAGATTCTTTACTGACTTAGCGATGAGGGAAGCTCTTAGAAGAGCATACATAAGTTGAATTTCTCAGCAATTTTTAAGGATGGGTATTTCTCCATATACTTCTGTGGACTGGTTTTCTAAAAAAGTTTTATATGAAAATTTAGGGTTGAAGAATAAAAACATATTGGCTTTTAGGTATAATGCTTCCCTGGTGTCTCAGTAAAGAATCTGCCTGCAATTTAGGAGACCTGGGTTCAATCCTTGGGGTTGGGAAGATCTCCTGGAGAAGGGAAGGCTACCCACTCAAGTATTCTGGCCTGGAGAATGCCATGGACAGAGGAACCTGGTGGGCTACAGTCTCTGGGTCGCCAAGAGTCAGACACGACGACCGACTAGGAGCGACTCAACACATACGCAGATATTTGGAAACAAACCTATGACTGAAATCTCTACATATGCATATATTTTTACATTAGCCAAATAAAAAAAGATACAACATAAATAAAGAGAAAACAGTATCATTTAGCAATAATGCTTACTCAGAATTTATGTGATATTAAAAAAATACCACTGAGGATGTTCCTCCTCCAAAAGTTCAGGATCTCTCCATAACAAGCATAAGAAAGAGGCTCTCATATTGGGGAATATAATCCAGGGACTATCTTGTATTATCCAGTGGCTTCCTAATTTTGTTATACTGAACACACTAGCCAACATGAATAAGGGTGTCAACAGCACCTACTAACTAAAGGAGGCTGAGATGAAAAGATTTAGGGAGTCTTTGGAATATTAATTCACAAATTGGGCTTAAGCCTTCCATTTGCACACAATGCATAGATGCCCTTCCCAGAGTGTTCAGTAATATTTGTTTGTACCCCTCTTAAGACTTTCCTTATGTTCTACTTTCTAGTACAGCTATTGGTCTACTTTACCACATTCACTAGATAGTAAACCCTCGGGGACAGAACGCGGGGAGTAAGCTGTGATATGGCCCTCAGACCTGAAATTACGGTTCCCTGTGTGTTAATGAACAATTCCTTGATGCCGTGGAGCAAATGGCCATGTGCTCATCAAGTGGAAAGCACTCTGCATACAGGCATTCCCTTACCCTAAATATCTTTTCATCTAATGCATATAACCCGCTCTGAGCCTTAGTACCTTTCAAAGTACATAGAGACCCTGAAAAGTAAGGTAAGTGCTGTCAGATCTACATCTATTTTAGTTCAATGACAACTACATGGGAATTATAAAAATAAGCTTTTTCCTCTAGGTAGACAGGGAATCCCTGTCTCAGTGATAAAAGAATCATGTCTTTTATCTCAGTGATAAAGAATTTGCCTGCAATGCAGGAGACAGCTTGCAATGCAGGAGACGTGAGTTCAATCCCTAGGGTGGGGAATATCCCCTGGAGAAGGAAATGGCAACCCACGTGAGTATTCTTGCTCTGGAGAATTCCATGGGCAGAGGAGCCTGGTGGGCTACAGTCCATGGGGTTGCAGAGTTGATCAAGATTAGCGACTAAACCACTACCACCTGGGTCGATACATCCTTGCCAGGGTGTACACATTGATGATCCAAGTATAGTTTGGTTTTCAGCCCCCGTCTAACTGCTTAGTTAAGTGAACATATACAGGGGACAGCCTATCCAACCATACATGTTCCCCTATTCATTAATTACTTATTCATAAAGTGAAAGATACATCAAGAATGCAGGCCCATGACACTTGCCCCTCAGGTATTAAGCTAGGTTTTAACCTGGTGATACCCAAGACACATACTCAAGCTCTTCAAATCCAACTAGAATTTGAGGGGTATTTTAAGGCAGCTGCCAAGTCTAAAACTGTATAGAATAGTTTTCAAACCACATTAGAAATATTCTCCTCAGAGTCTTGTGGCATAATTTTATAGTTACCACATGTTTCTACCACTCCCTAGCACCCAAATGGCTGAAGAAAGTAAATACCTTTGGGGGCACTTTCTAGGCCTCCAAAGCTCAAAGATGGCCTAGACCTCACCACAGACATGAACTGTTGTTAGAGAAACACTTGCTTAACCCTTCACATTTATATCCTTAGCTGCAATACACTGACACACCAGGTAAGAAGCATGTATACTAACGTAAGTTTATATACTAATTATAATGTAATAACTAACACATGCTAAGCATCTCATGGATGAACTCTTTATTCTTCACAACAGTCTTGTGAGGACTATGGTATTAATTTCACATGATGAGGAAATGGAGGCTCAGAGAAATTAAATAACTTTCTCAATCTCACTTATCCAGAAACTATAGAAACATAATTTTCTGATGAGAAAAGCTAGATTTCCTTTGCTTCATTATAGCTCCAACTATTTTACAGGTTAATATAATTCTATAAATTTAGAAGTCAGGAGCTTAAGTTCATCTAGGTAAGAATCTTACTATAACATAGTGAGCAAGTGACTTATTATGGTCTCACTGAAAATCTCACAGGATGGAGTAAACCAGATCCCAAAGGGCAGACTCCAAGATGGGATGCTTTAATTACAAAGATGTTTCACTGAGGTGAGACTGAAACCTTGACAACATTCTACCTACAGTTCCATGGGTTGCTGTTTATATATAAACAGAATAAATCCAGTCTTTCTTCTGTGTATACAAGTATTTCCAGTGTGAAAGACAAGTCTCAAGCTTTATAACCTTCTTCCTATCCCACTCCAATTAAAGTGTTCTCCTCTTAGATTTAAGCATTTCCAGATTACGTGGGTGTTCTCCAGGTGCCATCACTGCATTTGAGTGCCTTTAGCAATCGTGAGGATCTTTATCTGGGTGTGTTACAAGTTAACAAAAATATTTTCCACTATGATTCTTCCGTATTATCAAATACACACATAATATCAGTATAAAACAGGCAAATATGACTGTTTGGTGAATTGCTTTCTTGCCATTCAGGGCTATTTGGCTATTTATGTTCCTAATCTGGGCAAATGCTAATGCCAGGAGAGTTATTTTTAGTATACTTTATTTTTTCCCTTTGGGGGGTTAAGGCAGGGTTATCTTCTTACCCTCTTCAGTCAATCTCTGCTCTTTAGGTTAAATGTAAAAAAAATTCCTATTCAAAAGGAGGCAGAATTCTAAGAACAATGCTTTTGGAGTAAAACAGAGATATATAACTTACTTCTTACTTTGATACTTATGATATCTATAGCCTTGGAAAATTATGTAGCCTTCCTGAGCTTCACAGTGTCTTCATTTATAAAATGGGGATTCTGGATCTTTTCCTTTGGTAGTGTTGCACAGGTTGTTAGAAATTAAAGTGTTCATCTTACGAAGGGCTGAAAAAGATATTCCATGCAAATAAAGACCAAAAGAAAGCAGGAGTAGCAATACTATATCCGATAAAATAGACTTTAAACAAAGGCTGTGAAAAGGACAAAGAAGGCCACTACATAATGATTAGAGGATCAATCCAAGAAGATATAACAATTATAAATATATATGCACCTAACATAGGAGCACCGCAATATGTGTAAGACAATTGCTAACAAGCATGAAAGGGGAAATTAATAATAACACAATAATAGTGGGAGACTTTAATACCCCACCACACCTATGGACAGATCAACTAAACAGAAAATTAACAAAGAAACGCAAACGTTAAATGATACAATAGACCAGTTAGAACTAATTGATATCTATAGGACATTTCACCCCAAAACAATGAATTTCCACCTTTACTCAAGTGCACACGGAACCTTCTCCAGAACAGATCACATTCTGGTCATAAATCTAACCTTGATAAATTCAAAAAAATGAAATTATTCCAAGCATCTTCTCTGACCGTACTGCACTAAGGTTAGATCTCAATTATAGGAGAAAACTATTAAAATTCCAACATTTGGAGGCTGAACAACACCCTACTGAATAATCAAGAAATCACAGAAGAAATCAAAAAGAAATCAAAATATGCATCGAAACAAATGAAAATGAAAACACAACTACACAGAACCTTGGGGACACTATAAAAGCAGTCCTAAGAGGAAAGTTCATAGCAACACAGGCATACCTCAAGAAACAAGAAAAAGTCAAATAAATAACCTAACGCTACACCTAAAGCAACTAGAAAAGGAAGAAATAGAGAACCCCAGAGTTAGTAGAAGGAAAGAAATCCTAAAAATTAGGCAGAAATAAATGCAAAAGAAACAAAAGAGACCATAGCAAAAATCAACAAAGCAAAAGCTGGTTCTTTGAAAGGATAAATAAAATTGACAAACCATTAGCCAGACTCATCAAGAAACAAAGAGAAAAAAAAATCAAATCAACAAAATTAGAAATGAAAATGGAGAGATCACGACAGACAACTCAGAAATACAAAGAATCATAAGAGACTACTATCAGCAATTATATGCCAATAAATGGACAACTTGGAAGAAATGGACAAATTCTTAGAAAAGCACAATTCTTCCAAAACTGAACCAGGAAGAAATAGAAAAATCTTAACAGACCCATCACAAGCACGGAAATTGAAACTGTAATCAGAAATCTTCCAGCAAACAAAAGCCCAGGTCCAAACGGCTTCACAGCTGAATTCTACCAAAAATTTCGAGAAGAGCTAACACCTATCTTACTGAAACTATTCCAGAAAATTGCAGAGGAAGGTAAACTTCCAAACTCATTCTATGAGGCCACCATCACCCTAATACCAAAACCTGACAAAGACACCACAAAAAAAGAAAACTACAGGCCAATATCACTGATGAACATAGATGCAAAAATCCTCAACAAAATCCTAGCAATCAGAATCCAGCAACACATTAAAAAGATCATACACCATGACCAAGTGGGCTTTATCCCAGGGATGCAAGGATTCTTCAATATCCGCAAGTCAATCAATGTAACTCATCACATTAACAAACTGAGAAAATAAAAATCATATGATTATCTCAATAGATGCGAAAAGCCTTTGACAAAATTCAGCATCCATTTATGATAAAAACTCTCCAGAAAGCAGGACTGGAAGGAACATACCTCAACATAATAAAAGCTATATATGACAAACCCACAGCTAACATTATCCTCAATGGTGGAAAAATTGAAACCATTTCCCTAAAGTCAGGAACAAGACAAGGGTGTCCACTCTCACCACTACTCTTCAACATCGTACTGGAAGTTTTGGCCACAGCAATCAGAGCAGAAAAAGAAATACAAGGAACCCAAATTGGAAAAGAAGAAGTAAAACTCTCACTGTTTGCAGATGACATGATCCCCACATAGAAAATCCTAAAGACTCGACCAGAAAACTACTAGAGCTAATCAGTGAATATAGTAAAGTTGCAGGATATAAAATCAACACTCAGAAATCCCTTGCATTCCTATACACCAATAACCGAGAAAGTAGAAAAGAAGTCAAGGAAACAATTCCATTCACCATTGCAATGAAAAGAATAAAATACTTAGGAATATTCCTACCATAAGAAACTTAAGACCTATATATCGAAAACTATAAAACACTGATGAAAGAAATCAAAGAGGACACTAATAGATGGAGGAATATACCATGCTCATGGCTTGGAAGAATCAATATAGTGAAAATGAGTATACTACCCAAAGCAACCTACAGATTCAATGCAATTCCCACCGGGCTACCAGCAGTGTTTTTCTCAGAACTAGATCAAATAATCTCAAGATTTGTATGGAAATACAAAAAACCTCGAATAGCCAAAGCAATCTTGAGAAAGAAGAATGGAACTGGAGGAATCAACTTGCCTGACTTCAGGCTCTACTACAAAGCCACAGTCATTAAGACGGTATGGTACTGGCACAAAGACAGAAATATAGATCAATGGAACAAAATCGAAAGCCCTGAGATTAACCCACATACCTATGGACACCTTATCTTCGACAAAGGAGGCAAGAATATACAATGGAGTAAAGATAGTCTCTTTAACAGGTGGTGCTGGGAAAACTGGTCAACCACTTGTAAAACAATGAAACTAGACCCCCTCTCTAACACCATACACAAAAATAAACTCAAAATGGATTAAAGATCTAAATGTAAGACCAGAAACTATAAAACTCCTAGAGGAGAACATAGGCAAAACACTCTCTGACATAAATAACAGCAGAATCCTCTATGATCCAACTCCCAGTATACTGGAAATAAAAGCAAAAATAAACAAATGGGATCTAATTAAAATTAAAAGCTTCTGCACAACAAAGGAAACTATAAGCAAGGTGAAAAGACAGCCTTCTGAATGGGAGAAAACAATAGCAAATGAAACAACTGACAAACAACTAATCTCAAAGATATATAAGCAACTTATGCAGCTCAACTCCAGAAAAATAAATGATCCAATAAAAAATGGGCCAAAGAACTAAATAGGCATTTCCCAAAGAAGACATATGGATGGCTAACAAACACATGAAAAGATGTTCAACATCACTCATTATCAGAGAAATGCAAATCAAGACCACAATGAGGTACCATTTCACACCAGTCAGAATGGCTGCGATCCAAAAGTCTACAAGCAATAAATGCTGGAGAGGGTGTGGAGAAAAGGGAACCCTCTTACACTGCTGGTGGGAATGCAAACTAGTACAGCCATTATGGAAAACAGTGTGGAGATTCCTTAAAAAATTGCAAATAGAACTGCCTTATGACCCAGCAATCCCACTGCTGGGCATACACACTGGAGGAAACCAGAAGTGAAAGAGACACATGTACCCCAATGTTCATTGCAGTGCTGTTTATAATAGCCAGACATGGAAGCAACCTAGATGTCCATCAGCAGATGAATGGATAAGAAAGCTGTGGTTCATACACACTATGGAATACTACTCAGCCCTTAAAAAGAATAAATTTGACTCAGTTCCAATGAGATGGATGAAATTGGAACCGATTATACAGAGTGAAGTAAGCCAGAAAGAAAACACCAATAAGTATACTGAAATATATATGTTTGGTAGGAAATGTGAGCATATGTGAGACAAAAAGAGGTATAGAGGGATTTTGTGGTCTTTTGGAGTGGAAAGGGGTGGGATGGTATAGGAGAATGGCAGTGAAACATGTATATTTTCCTGTAAGAAACGAAACGCTAATCTATGCTCAATGTAGGATGCAGGAGGCATGGGGCTGATGCACAGGATGATTCAAGTAGAGGATGGGGTGGGATGTGGAGTGGGGATTCGGCATTGGGAGATTGTGTTCACCTATGGATGATTGGTATAATGTATACAAAACAAATATAGTATTGTAATTAAAAAATAAATAAATTTAATTAAAAATAAAGCACAGTATTGTCATATCAAAAAAAACTGTCTCATCTCTGCCTCAAAGCAAGAGGGCTGTTATCTTTTAATAAAAAACAACTGAAAGATTCAACAACTACTTCTCAATGACTATGAATATGCTGTCAAACAGTTTATTGGGAAAGTAACACAATCCCAGAGCACACAGCACACTACAATGCTGCTGACAGTAATAGAGTCCTTCAATCAGAGATACAAACAAGGTTTCTGATGCATCTACATGATTATAATTATATTTTACATATAACCTATTTTTGGGTTAATATTTTTCAAACTATTCTTCCTTGATTACTCTGGGACGATGATATGGCTATCAGTTATTGAGAATATATAAAGAAAGCTGAATGCCAAAGAATTGATGCTTTGAACTGTGGGTGTTGGAGACTTTGAGAGTCCCTTGACGGCAAGGAGATTCAGCCAGTCAATCCTAAAGGAAACGATCCCAATATTCATTGGAAGAGCTGATGCTGGAAGCTGAAACTCCGATACTTTGGCCACCTGATGCGAAGAGCTGACTTATTTGAAAAGACCCTGATGCTGGGAGAGATCAAAGAGGAGGAGAAGGGACAGAGGATGAGATGGGTAGATGGCTTCCTGATTCAGTGACATGAGTTTTGGAGTAGCCTAGAGTTGGCATGGAGGAAGTCTGGTGTGAGCTGCAGTCCATGGGGTCACAAAGAGTTGGACACCACTGAGTGACTGAAAGAATAAAATATATTGGGATCCTACTGCTAGGTCTAAAATAAAGTCTACTGTATCTTTTTTCCTGGGTTACACTAGTGACTACAAATTATATCACACCCATTGGAGACTTAGCTGCCCAAATTTGAAATAAAAAAGATATCTGGCTTACCCCTGGGGTGATGCTTATGGAAACAATCAAATGTTTGCAAATGATACAGTACTATAAAGCCCATAATAATGCAAAACTTAATTCCATTTCCCTACTAAAGTTTAGAAAATTGATAACAGGTTATGTCTTCCTCCTCTGTATGCTCCTGCTACCTACTATACACTGATACAAAAGAATAAAATATATATTCCATAAGTAATCCTCATCCTTCAACTTTCAGAAATGCTTTTCAAGAGAGCTGTAATCGTAAAGGCAGAAAGAAATCCTGTTTCACATTCAGTTGGTGTGTTTAGTCATTAACACGTCTTTGACATTTTGAAACCTCATGGACTGTAGCCCGCCAGAACCCCCTCCATGGGATTTCCCAGGCAAGAATACTAGAGTGGGCTGCCATTTCCTTCTCCAGAAGATCTTCCTCACCCAGGGATTGAACTTGTGTCTCCTGCATTGGCAGGTATATTCCTAACCACTGAACCATGAGGAAAGCCCCTCTCATTCAGTACCATAAAGCTAAACATACCTATTATTTGAGTTGGGAATCCCAGGAACTGGCTGAGGTTAGGTGGCACAGTTGGTTCACAATCTACCTGCCAGTGCAGAGAGATTCAAGAGATGTGGGTCCAACCCTGGTTTGAAAGCTCCTCTGGAGAAGGAAACAGAACTCACTCAGAATTCTTGCCTGGGAAATTCCAAGAAAGAGGAGAGTCTGGCAGGCTACAGTCTATGGGGGTCAGCAGAGAGTTGACATACCTGACTTGACCTTTGAGCTAACCCCTACATGCATGCAAACTGAGCAGGAAAGGACTGGATCTTGGTGTGTATTTTAAAATATAAATTTATTTATTTAAATTGAGGCTAAATTACAATATTGTATTGATTTTGCCATACATCAACATAAATCTGCCACAGGTGTACATGTCTTCCTCATCCTGAACTCCCTCCCATTTGCTACCCCATACCATCCTCTGGTCATCCCTGTGCACCAGCCCCAGCATCTGTATCATACATCAAACCCAGACTGGTAATTCATTTCACATATGATAATATACATGCTTCAATGCCATTCTCCCAAATCATCCCACCCTCACCTCTCCCACAGAGTCCAAAAGACTATTCTATACATCTGTGTCCTCTTTGCTGTCTCGCATACAAGGTTATCGTTACCATCTTTCTAAATTCTATATATATGTTAGTATACTGTATTGGTGTTTTTCTTCTGGCTTACTTCACTCTGTATAATCGGCTCCAATTTCATCCACCTCATTAGAACTGATTCAAATGTATTCTTTTTAATGGCTGAGTAATATTCCATAGTGTGTATGTACCACAGTTCTTATCCATTCATCTGCTGATGGACATCTAGGTTATTCCATGTCCTGGCTATTATAAACAGCGCTGCAATGAACACTGGGGTACATGTGTCTCTTTCAATTCTGGTTTCCAGGTGTATGCCCAGCAGGGGGATTGCTGGATTATAAGGCAGTTCTATTTCCATTCTTTAAGGAATCTCCACACTGTTTTCCATAGTGGCTGTACTAGTTTGCATTCCCACCAACAGTGTAAGAGGGTTCCCTTTTCTCCACAAACTCTCAAGCATTTACTGCTTGTAGACTTTGGATCACAGCCATTCTGACTGGTGTGAAATGGTACCTCATTGTGGTTTTGATTTGCATTTCTCTGATATTGAGTGATGTTGACATTTTTTCATGGGTTTACTAGCCATCTGTATGTCTTCTTTGGAGAAATTTCTGTTCAGTTCTTTGACCCATTTTTTATTGATCATTTATTTTTCTGGAAAAAGAGTTGCTTATATTTTTTTGAGATTCTTTGTCAGTTGCTTCATTTGCTATTATTTTCTCCTATTCTGAAGGCTGTCTTTTCACTTTGCTTATAGTTTCTTTGTTGTGCAGAAGCTTTTAATTTTAATTACATCCTACTTATTTTTGCTTTTATTTCCAATATTCTGGGAGGGGGTAGAGGATCCTACGGTGATTTATGCCAGAGAGTTTTGCCTATGTTCCTCTAGAAGTTTTATAGTTTCTGGTCTTACATTTAGATCTTAAACCATTTTGAGTTTATTTTTGTGTATGGTGTTAGAAAGAGGTCTAGTTTCATTCTTTTACAAGTGGTTGACCAGTTTTCCCGCACCACTTGTTAAGGGAGATTGTCCTTTCTCCATTGTATATTCTTGCCTCCCTTTGTCAAAGATAAGGTGTCCACAGGTGCGTGGATTTATCTCTGGGCTTTCTATTTTGTTCCATTGATCTATATTTGTCTTTGTGCCAGGACCATACTGTCTTGATGACTGTGGCTTTGTAGTAGAGCCTGAAGTCAGGCAGGTTGATTCCTCCAGTTCTGTTCTTCTTCCTCTGCTCTTTGGTTATTCGAGGTATTTTGTATTTCCACAAATTGTGAAATTGTTCTAGTTCTGTGAAAAATACCATTGGTGACTTGATGGGGATTGCATTCAATCTATAGATTGCTTTGATACTTATACTCATTTTCACTATATTGATTCTTCTTTTTATTATTATTTATTTATTTTTAAATTAAATTTATTTTTAATTACAATACTGTATTTGTTTTGCCATAGAGGGAAAGGGGTGGGATGGTATGGGAGAAGGGCAATGAAACATGTATATTTTCCTGTAAGAAACGAAACGCTAATCTATGTTCAGTAAGGATGCAGGAGGCATGGGGCTGATGCACAGGATTCGTGTCAATGTATATTGATTCTCTTGATCCATGAACATTGTATACTTCTCCATCTATTAGTGTCCTCTTTGATTTCTTTCACCAGTGTTTTATAGTTTTCTATATATACCTCTTTTGTTTCTCTAGGTAAATATATTCTAAGTATTTTATTCTTTTCGTTGCACATGGTGAATGGAATTGTTTTCTTAATTTCTCTATTTTCTCATTATTAGTGTACAGGAATGAAAGGGATTTCTGTGTGTTGATTTTATATCCTGAAACTTTACTATATTCATTGATTAGCTCTAGAAATTTTCTGGTGGGGTCTTTAGAGTTTTCTGTAGAGGATCATGTCATCTGAAAACAGTGAGATATTTACTTCTTTTCCAATTTGGATTCCTTTTATTTCTTTATGCTCTGACTGCTGTGGCCAAAACTTCTAAAACTATGTTGAATAGTAGTGGTGAGAGGGCACCCTTGTTTTGTTCCTGACTTTAGAGGAAATGATTTCAATTTTTCATCACTGAGGATAATGTTTGCTGTGGGTTTGTCATATATAGCTTTTATTATGTTGAGGTATGTGCCTTTCTATTCCTGCTTTCTGGAGAGTTTTTATCATAAATGAATGTTGAATTTTGTCAAAGGCTTTCTCTGCATCTATTGAGATAATCACATGGCTTTTATTTTTCAATTTGTTAATGTGGTGTATTACACTGATTGACTTGTGGATATTGAAGAATCTTGCATCCCTGGGATAAAGCCCACTTGGTCTGATGTATGATCTTTTTAATGTGTTGTTGGATTCTGATTGCTAGAATTTTGTTAAGGAGTTTTACATCTATGTTCATCAGTGATATTGACCTGTAGTCTTTTTTGTGTGGCATTTTGTCAGGTTTTGGTATTAGGGTGACGGTGGCCTCATAAAATGAGTTTGGAAGTTTAACTTCCTCTGCAATTTTCTGGAAGAGTTTGAGTAGGATAGGTGTTAGCTCTTCTCTAAATTTTTGATAGAGTTCAGCTGTGAAGCCATCTGGACCTGAGCTTTTATTTGCTGGAAGAATTCTGACTACAGTTTCAATTTCCATGCTTGTGATGAGTCTGTTAAGATTTGCTATTTCTTCCTGGTTCAGTTTTGGAAAGTTGTACTTTTCTAAGAATTTGTCCATTTCTTCCACATTGTCCATTTTATTGGCATATACTTACTTCTAGTAATCTCTTCGGAGAAGGTACTGGCGACCCACCCAGTACTCTTGCCTGGAAAATCCCATGGACAGAGGAGCCTGGTACGCTGCAGTCAATGGAGTCGCTAAGAGTCAGACATGACTGAGCGACTTCATTTTCACTTTTCACTTCCATGCATTGGAGAAGGAAATGGCAACCCACTCCAGTGTTCTTGCCTGAGAATTACAGGGATGGGGAGCCTGGTGGGCTGCCATCTATGGGGTCACACAGAGTTGGACACGACTGAAGCAACTTAGCAGTAGCAGCACCACCAGCAGCAGTCTCTTACGATCCTTTGTATTTCTCTGTTGTCTGCTGTGATCTCTCCATTTTCATTTCTAATTTTATTGATTTTACTTTTCTCCCTTTGTTCCTTGATGAGTCTGGCTAATGGTTTGTCAATTTTATTTATCCTCTCAAAGACCAGCTTTTGGCTTTGTTGATTTTTGCTATGGTCTCTTTTTGTTTCTTTTGCATTTATTTCTGCCCTAATTTTTTAAGATTTCTTTCCTCTACTAACCCTAGGGTTCTTCGTATCTTGCTCTTCTAGTTGCTTTAGGTGTAGAGTTAGGTTATTTATTTGACTTTTTTCTTATTTCTTGAGGTATGCCTGTATTGCCATGAACCTTCCCTTTAGTACTGTTTTTATAGTGTTCTATAGATTTTGGGTTGTTTTGTTTTCATTTTCATTCATTTCTATGTATATTTTGATTTTTTTTTGATTTCTTCTGTGATGTGTTGGTTATTCAGCAGCGTGTTGTTCAGCCTCCATATGTTGGAATTTTAATAGTTTTTCTCCTGTACTTGACATCTAATCTTACTGTATTGTGGTCAGAAAAGATGCTTGGAATGATTTCTTTTTTTTTTTTTTTAATTTACCAAGGCTAGATTTACGGCCCAGGATGTGATCTATCCTGGAGAAGGTTCCGTGTGTGCTTGAGAAAAAGGTGAAATTCATTATTTTGGGGGCGAAATGTCCTATAGATATCAATTAGGTCTAACTGATCTATTGTATCATTTAAAATTTGTGTTTCCTTGTTACTTTTCTGTTTAGTTGATCTATCCATAGGTGTGAGTGGGGTATTAAAGACTCCCACTATTATTGT
>CAKJTW010000767.1:0-19680 GCA_917880005.1 Nanger dama
TAGGGTTTGGTTTAGGGTTAGGATTAGGGTTAGGGTTAGTGTTAGGGTTATGGTTCAGGCTAGGAATAGGTTTAGAATTAGGGCTAGTGCCCGGGCTGGGCATAGGGCTAGGGCTAGGGTTATGGTTATGGTTAGTGTTTAGTATTATGGTTAAGGTTAGAATTAAGGTTAGGGATAGGATTAGGGGTTAGGGTTAGAGTTAGTTTTAGGATTAAGGTTAGGGTTAGTGATTAGGGTTACGGTTAGGGTTAGGGTTTAGGGTTAGGGCTAGGGGAAAGAGTTTAGGCTTAGGATATGTGTTAACGTTAAAGTTAGGGTTAGGGTTAGAGTTGGGCCTATGGCTAGGGTTAGGGTAGGTTTAGGGTAGGGTTGGCGTTGGGGTTAGGTTTAGGGTTAGAGTTAACGTTCCTATTAGGTTTACTGTTATAGAGGGTTAGGTTTAGGGTTATGATTAGAATAGTGTTGGGCTACGGTTAGGGATAGGTTTAGGGGTTGTGGTTAGTGTTAGGGTTAGGGTTAGAGCTAGGGCTGTGTTAGGTTTAAGGTAAGGGTTAGTGTTTAGTGTTAGGGTTAGGGTTAGGGTTATGGTTTAGGGTTTAGTGATAGGGTTATGGTTATGGGTAGGAGTAGCTGTGCAGGTAGGTTTAGGAGTTGTGGTTAAGGTTAGGTAGGGGTTGTGGTTAGTGTTAGGGTTAGGGTTAGTGCTAGGGCTGTGTTAGGTTAGGGACAAGGTTACAGTAGTGATAGGGGTAGGGGTAGAGGTAGGGTTAGGGTTAGGTATAGATGAGTTAGGGTTAGGGTGAGGGTTAGGGTTAGGTTAGGTGTTAGTGTTAGGTTTAGGGTTAGGGTTAGGGTTAGGGGTTAGGGGTTAGTGTTAGGGTTAGGTTGGGGTTAGGGTTGGGGTTAGGGTTAGGGTTGGGATTAGGGTTAGGTTTACGGTTAGGGTTAGGGAAAGAGTTTTAGGCTTAGGATATGTTTTAGGGTTATAGTTAGGGTTAGGGTTAGAGTTAGGCCTGGGGCTAGGGTTAGGGTTAGGGTAGGGATAGGGTAGGGTTAGGTTTAGGAATAGGGTTAGGGTTAGGGTTGGTTTTAGGGTTAGGGTTGGGGTTGGGGTTAGGGTTAGGTTTAGGGTTAGGGTTAGGGGTTAGGGTTAGGGTTAGGTTTAGGTGTAAGGGTTAGGGTTGGGGTTAGGGTTAGTGGTAAGTGATAGTGTTAGGGTTAGGGGTCAGGGTTAGGGTTAGTGTTGGGTGTTAGTGCTTAGAATTGGGTTTAGGTTTAGGGTTAGTTTTTAGGGTAAACGTTACAGTTAGGTTTTTGTTGGGGTTAGGGTTAGGTTTGGGGTCAGGTTCAAGGTCAGGGTTTAGGGTTAGGGTTAGGGTTAGGGTTAGCATTAGCATTAGTGTTAGCATTAGGGTTAGGGTTAGGGTTAGGTTTAGGGGTTGGGGTTAGTGTTAAGGTTAGGTTTAGGGGTTAGGGATAGGGTTAGGGGAAGGGTTAGGTTTAGAAATTAGGGTTAGGGATTAGGGTTAGGGTTAGGTTTATTGTTAGGGTTAAGGTTGGGGTTTCGGGTTAGGGTTAGGGTTAGGGTTAGAGTTAGGGATAGGGTTAGGGGTTAGGGTTGGGGTTAGGGTTAGGTGTTTTGGTTACCGTTAGGATTAGGGTTAGGGTTTGGTTTAGGGTTAGGGTTAGGGTTAGGGTTAGTGTTGGGGTTATGGTTCGGGCTAGGAATAGGTTTAGAAGTGGGGCTAGTGCCCGGGCTAGGGATAGGGCTGGGGCTTGGGTTATGGTTACGGTTGGTGTTTAGTATTATGGTTAAGGTTAGAATTAAGGTTAGGGAAAGGATTAGGGGTTGGGGTTAGAGTTAATTTTTGGATTAAGGTTAGGGTTAGTGATTAGGGTTACGGTTGGGGTTAGGGTTTAGGGTTAGGGCTAGGGAAAGAGTTTAGGCTTAGGATATGTGTTAACGTTAAAGTTAGGGTTAGGGTTAGAGTTGGGCCTATGACTAGGGTTAGGAGTAGGTTTAGTGTAGGGTTGGCGTTGGGGTTAGGTTTAGGGTTAGAGTTAGCGTTACTATTAGGTTTACTGTTATAGAGGGTTAGGTTTGGGGTTATGATTAGAATAGTGTTGGGCTACGGTTTGGGATAGGTTTAGGGGTTGTGGTTAGTGTTAGGGTTAGGGTTAGTGCTAGGGCTGTGTTAGGTTTAAGGTAAGGGTTAGGGTTTAGTGTTAGTGTTGGGGTTAGGGTTATGGTTTAGGGTTTAGTGATAGGGTTATGGTTATGGGTAGGGGTAACTGTGCAGGTAGGTTTAGGAGTTGTGGTTAAGGTTAGGGACAAGGTTACGGTAGGGATAGGGGTAGGGGTAGAGGTAGGGTTAGGGTTAGGTTTAGATGAGTTAGGGTTAGGGTGAGGGTCAGGGGTTAGGTTAGGGGTTAGTGTTAGGTTTAGGGTTAGGGTTAGGGTTAGGGGTTAGGGTTAGTGTTAGGGTTAGGTTAGGGTTAGGGTTGGGGGTTAGGGTTAGGGTTGGGATTAGGGTTAGGTTTAGGGTTAGGATTAGGGAAAGAGTTTAGGCTTAGGATATGTGTTGGGGTTATAGTTAGGGTTGGGGTTAGAGTTGGGCCTAGGGCTGGGGTTAGGGGTTAGGGTAAGGATAGGGTAGGGTTAGGGTTAGGGATAGGGTTAGGGTTAGGGTTGGTTTTAGGGTTAGGGTTGGGGTTGGGGTTAGGGTTAGGTTTAGGGTTAGGGTTAGGTTTAGGGGTTAGGGTTAGGGTTAGGTTTGGGTGTAAGGGTTAGGGTTAGGGTTAGGGTTAGTGGTAAGTGTTAGTGTTGGGGTTAGGGGTCAGGGTTAGGGGTTAGTGTTGGGGTTAGTGCTTAGGGGTGGGTTTGGGTTTAAGGTTAGTTTTAGGGTAAACTTTACAGTTAGGTTTGTGTTGGGGTTAGGGTTAGGTTTGGGGTCAGGTTCAAGGTCAGGGTTTAGGGTTAGGGTTGGGGTTAGCATTAGCATTAGGGTTAGCATTAGGGTTGGGGTTAGGGTTAGGTTTAGGGGTTAGGGTTAGTGATAAGGTTAGGTTTGGGGGTTAGGGATAGGGTTAGGGAAGGGTTAGATTTAGAAATTAGGATTCGTGATTAGTGTTAGGGTTAGGTTTAGTGTTAGGGGTTAGGGTTATTGTTTCGGGTTAGGTTTAGGGTTAGTGTTAGAGTTAGGGTTAGGGTTAGGGGTTAGGGTTAGGTTTAGGGTTAGGTGTTTTGGTTACCGTTAGGATTAGGGTTAGGGTTTGGTTTGGGGTTAGGGTTAGGGTTAGGCTTAGGGTTAGGGTTAGTGTTGGGGTTATGGTTCGGGCTGGGAATAGGTTTAGGAGTGGGACTAGTGCCCGGGCTAGGGACAGGGCTAGGGCTAGGATTATGGTTCTGGTTAGTGTTTAGTATTATGGTTAAGGTTAGAATTAACTTTAGGGATAGGATTAGGGGTTAGGGTTAGAGTTCGTTTTAGGATTAAGGTTGGCGTTAGTGATTAGGGTTACGGTTAGGGTTAGGGTTTAGGATTAGGGCTAGGGAAAGAGTTTGGGCTTAGGATATGTGTTAACGTTAAAATTAGTGTTAGGGTTAGGGTTGGGCCTATGGCTGGGGTTAGGGTAGGTTTAGGGTAGGGTTGGCGTTGGGGTTGGGTTTGGGGTTAGAGTTAGCATTACTATTAGGTTTACTGTTATAGAGGGTTAGGTTTGGGGTTATGATTAGAATAGTGTTGGGCTACGGTTTGGGATAGGTTTAGGGGTTGTGGTTAGTGTTAGGGTTAGGGTTAGTGCTAGGGCTGTGTTAGGTTTAAGGTAAGGGTTAGTGTTTAGTGTTAGGGTTAGGGTTAGGGTTATGGTTTAGGGTTTAGTGATAGGGTTATGGTTATGGGTAGGGGTAGCTGTGCAGGTAGGTTTAGGAGTTGTGGTTAAGGTTAGGGACAAGGTTACGGTAGGGATAGGGGTAGGGGTAGAGGTAGGGCTAGGGTTAGGTTTAGATGTGTTAGGGTTAGGGTGAGGTTGGGGTTAGGTTAGGGGTTAGTGTTATGTTTAGGGTTGGGGTTAGGGTTAGGGGTTGGGGTTAGTTTAGAGTTAGGGTTGGGGTTAGGGTTAGGGTTGGGATTAGGGGTTAGGTTTAGGGTTAGGGATCGGGAAAGAGTTTGGGGTTAGGATATGTGTTAGGGTTATAGTTAGGGTTAGGGTTAGGGTTAGGCCTAGGGCTGGGGTTAGGGTTAGGGTAGGGTTAGGGTGGGGTTAGGGTTAGGGTCAGGGTTAGGGGTTGGTTTTAGGGTTAGGGTTGGGATTGGGGTTAGGGGTTAAGTTTAGGGTTAGGGTTAGGGGTTAGGGTTAGGGTTAGGGTTAGGTGTAGGGGTTAGGGTTAGGTGTAAGTGTTAGGGTTAGGGTTAGGGGTTATGGTTATGGTTAGGGTTAGGGTTTAGAATTAGGGTTAGTGTTTTTGGTTAGGATTAGGGTTAGAGTTAGGGTTGGGGTAGGGGTTACGGTTAGGGTTAGGGGTTGGGGTTATGGTTAGGGGTTAGGGCAAGGGTTAGAGTTGGGGTTGGGGTTAGCATTGGGATTGGGGTTAGGGTTGGGATTGGGATTGAGGTTCGGGTTGGGATTGTGGTTGGGGTTAGCGTTGGGGTTAGGGTATAGGGTCAGGGTAGGGTTAGTGTTAGGATTAGGGGTTTAGGAATTAAGGTTAGGGTCAGGGTTACGGTTAGAGTAAACGTTCCGGTTAGGTTTAGTTTTAGGGTTAGGGGTTAGGTTTAGGGTCAGGGTCAGAGTCAGGGTTTCGGGTTAGGTTTAGCATTAAGTTTAGCGTTAGCGTTAGTGTTCGCATTAGGGTTAGGGCTAGTGTTAGGTTTAGGGGTTAGGGTTAGTGTTGGGGTTAGGGTTAGATGTTAGGGATAGGGTTAGTGTTAGGGTTAGGGGTTAGGGATAGTGTTACGGTTAGTGTTAGGGTTGGGGTTGGGGTTAAGGGTGGGGTTGTGGTTGGTGATAGGGTTGGGTTTATGATTAGGGTTAGGGTTGGGGTTAGGGTTAGGTTTAGGGGTGGATTTTGGTTTAGGGATGGAGTTGGGGTTAGGTTTAGTTTTGGGGTTATGGTTATGGCTAGGGGTTAGGGTTAGGGTTGGGGTGAGGGGTAAGGGTTAGGGTTGGGGTTAGGTTTTAGGGTTGGGGTTAGGTTTGGGGTTGGGATAGGGGTTACTGTTAGGGATAGGGGTTAGGGTTAGTTTTAGAGTTGGTGTTAAGTTTAGGGTTAGAGTTAAGGTTAGTGTTACTCTTGGGTTCTGGGTTAGAAGAGTTTTAGGGGTTAGGTTTAGGCTTAGGTTTAGGTGTTAGTGTTAGGTTTAGGTTTGGGGTTGGGTTTGGGTTAGGTTTGGGGTTGGGGTTAGGGTTGGGATTGGGGTTGGGATTAGAGTTGGGATTGTGGTTGGGGTTATGGGTTGGGTTGGGGTTAGGATTAGGTTTGGGGTTAGGTTAGTGTTTGGGTTAGGGTTGGGGTTAGGGTTAGGGTTGGTGTTAGTGTTCGGGTTAGGGTTAGTGTTTGATTTAGGGTTAGGGTTAAGGTTTGCTTTAGGGTCAGGATTAGGGTTAGGGGTAAGGTTTAGGGTTAGGGTTTGGTTTATGGTTAGGGTTAGTATTAGGGTTAGGGCTTTTGGTTGGGTTTCAGAATAGGATTAGCGGTTGGGGTTATGGTTAGGCTATAAGGTCAGGTTTAGGGTTAGTGTTAGTGTTAAGGTTTAGGATTAGAGTTAGTGTTGGGGTTACAGTTTGGGGTAAACGTTACGATTAGGTTTATTGTTGGGGTTGGGGCTTAGGTTTGGGGTCAGGGGTCAGGGTCAGGGTTTAGAGTTAGGGTTAGCATTAGGGTTAGCGTTAGCATTAGGGTTAGAGCTAGGATTAGGTTTAGGGGTTAGTATTAGTGTTAGGGTTAGGGTTAGGTGTTAGGGACAGGGTTAGAGTTAGGCTTAGGGGTTAGGGATAGTGTTACGGTTAGTGTTAGGGTTGGGGGTTGGGGTTAGGGGTTGGGTTGGGGTTGGTGTTAGGGTTGGGTTTGTGGTTAGGGTTAGGGTTGGGGTTAGGGTTAGGGTTAGGGGTTGGATTTAGGTTTAGGGATGGAGTTGGGGTTAGGTTTAGTTTTGGGGTTATGGTTGGGGCTAGGGGTTAGGTTTAGGGTTTGGGTGAGGGGTGGGGTTAGGGTTAGGGTTAGGGTTAGGGCTAGGGTTAGGTTTAGGGTTTAATGTTAGTGTTAGAGTTAGGGTTAGGTGTTAGGGGTTAGGGTTAAGGGTTAGGGATAGTGTTACTGTTAGTGTTAGGGTTGGGGGTTGGGTTTAGGGTTGGGATTGTGGTTAGGGTTTTGATTGTGGTTGGGGGTTAGGGTTTGGGATTGGGCTTGGTGTTAGGGTTGAGTTGGTGGTTAGGTTTAGAGTTGGGGGTTAAGTTTAGGGTTAGGGTTGGGTTTAGGGTTAGGATGGGGGATGGGGTTAGGTTTAGGGTAGGGGTTAGGTTTGGGGTTAGGGGGTTAGGGTTAGGGTTATGGTTAAGGGATAGGGTTAGGATTAGGGTTAAGGGTTAGGGTTAGGGTTGGGGTTTAGGGTTAGGGTTAGTGTTACTGGTTAGGATTAGGATTAGGCTTAGGGTCGGTGGTGGGGTTACGGTTAGGTTTAGGGGTTAGGGTTAGGTTTAGGGTTAGGGTTGGGGTTAGTGTTGGGGTTAAGATTAGGGTTAGGGTTAGTGTTACTCTTAGGTTTAGGGTTAGAAGAGATTTAGTGTTAGGGTTAGGGGTTAGGGTTAGGGTTAGGGGTTAGAGTTAGGTTTAGGGTTAGTGTTTTGGTTGGGGTTAGGGTTGAGGTTACGTTAAGGTTTTCGGGATGGGGTTGGGGTTAGGGTTATGGTAGTGTTGGGGTTAGGGTTAGGTTTGGGGTTGGGGTTAGTGTTAGGGTTGGGGTTTGGGTTAGGTTTGGGGTTTGGTTTAGGTTTAGGTTTAGGTTAGGATTAGGGTTAGGTTTAGAGTTAGGATTTGGTTTAGGGTTGGGATTAGGGGTTAGGGTTAGGGTTTAGGATTTTGATTGGGGTTAAGTTTAGTGTTACAGTTTAGGGTTAGGGTTAGGGTTAGGGTTAGGTTTAGGATTAGGGTTGGGTTAGGGTTACGGTTAGGGTTAGGGTTTAGGGTTAGCCTTACAGTTAGGGTTAGTGTTAGGGGTTAGGGGTTTAGGATTAGGGTTAGGGTTAGGGTTAGGGTTAGTGTTAGGGTTTAGGGTTAGCCTTTCAGTTAGGGTTAGTGTTAGGGTTAGTGTTAGATTTAAAGTTGGGGTTAGGTTTGGGGTTGGGGTTGGGGTTATGGTTGGGGTTAGGATTCAGGGTTATTGTAGGTTTAGAGTTATGGTTAGGGTTAGTGTTAGGTTTTATTGTTTAGGGTTAGGGTTACTGTTAGGATTAGGGTTAGTGTTAGGTGTTTTGGTTAGGCTTAGGGTTAGGGTTGGGGGGTTAGGTTTAGGGGTTGGGGTTAGGTTTGGGTTAAAGGTTAGGATTAGGTTTAGGATTAGGGTTAGGGGTTTAGCATTAGCTTTAGGGTTAGTGTTAGTATTAGGATTAGGGTTAGGTTTAGGGATACGGTCAGGATCAGGGGTCAGGGTTTAGGGTTAGGGTTAGCATTAGGGTTAGCCTTAGCGTTAGGGGTTGGGTTTAGGCTTAGGGGTTAGTGTTAGTGTTAGGGTTAGGGATTAGGGTTAGGGTTTGGGTTAGGTATGGGGTTAGGATTAAGGTTGGATTTGGGGTTAGGGTTGGGATTTTGGTTGGGTTTAGTGTTGGAATTGTGGTTCTGGTTAGAGTTCGGGTTAGGTTTAGGGATAGGGTTAGGTTTGGGTTAGTGTTAGGGTTAGTTTTAGAGTTTAGTGTTAGGGTTTAGGGATAGGGTTAAGTTTAATGTTAGGATTAGTGTTAGGAGTAGGGATAGGGATAGGTGTGGTGGTTAAGGTTAGGATTAGTGTTGAGGATTGGGTTGTGTTAGGGTTAGGTATAAAAGTAGGTAGAAGGTTAGTCGTAGGTTTAGGGTTAGGGTTGGACGAGTTAGGGTTAAGATTAGGTTTAGGGTTACGGTTAGGTTTAGGGTAAGGTTTTGGGTTAGGGTTAAGGTTAGTGTTGGGGTTTAAGGTTAGTGTCAGCGTTTGAGTTAGGGTTAGGTGTTAGGTTTATGGTTAGGTGTTAGGGGTTAGGTATAGGGGTAGGTAGGGGTAGGGGCATTGGTTGGGTTTAGGGATAGGGTTAGGGGTTGTGTTAGGGTTAGGGTTTAGAATTTAGGGTTAGGGTTAGTGTTAGGGTTAGTGTTAGGGCTAGGGATAGGATTAGGGCTAGGTGCTGGGCTAGGGGTTGGTGTTATGGTTAGGGTTTTGGGTTAGGTTTGGGTTTGGAATAGGGTTAGGGTTTAGGGTTAGTGTTACGGGTTGGGGTTGGGGTTAGAGTCAGGTTTGGAATAAGTTTAGGGTTCGGATTAGGGTTAGGGTTTAGAAGTATGGGGAAGGGTTATGGTTAGGGTTAGTGCTGGGGTTGGGTCTGGGGCTGGGGCTAGGGTTGGGGCTGGGCTAGGGCTAGGGGTTAGAGTTAGGGTTGGGTGAGTTTAGGGGTTAGCATTAGGGGTAGGGGTAGGGTTAGGTTAGGTTTAGGGTTAGGGGTAGAGGTAGGGGTGGGGTTAAAGTTATGTGTGGGTTAGGGTTGGGGTTCGTGTTAGGGTTAGGGGTTAGGGTTGGGTTAGGATTAGGGTTAGGGTTAGGGATAGCGGTTGGGTTTAGGGTTAGGGGTTAGGGTTGGGGTATAGTGTGAGGGATAGGGTTAGAGTTAGTGTTAGGGGTAGAGCTAGGGCTAGGGTTAGGGTTAGTGTTTAGTGTTATGTTTAGGGTTAGAGTTAAGGGTAGGGATAGGGTTAGGGGTTAGGTTAGGGTTAGGGATAGTGTCAGGTTTAAGGTTAGGGTTAGGGATTAGGGTTAGGGTTAGGGGTTAGGGTTTATGGATAGGGTTGGGAAAGAGTGTAAGCTTAGGATATGTGTTAGGGTTAAAGTTAGTGTTAGGGTTACAGTTAGGCCTAGGGCTGTGTTTAGGGTTAGGGTAGGGTTAGGGTTGGGTTGGCGTTGGGGTTAGGTTTAGAGTTAAGGTTAGCATTATTATTAGGTTTATTGTTAGGGTTAGGGTTAGGGTTAGGTTTTGGGGTTAGGGTTACGGGTTGGGACTAGGGTTAGGGTTAGGTTTGGGGAAGGGGTTAGTGTTAGGGTTAGGGTTAGGGTTAGGGTAAGGGTGGAGGATAGGGTTAGGGTTGGAGTTGGGGGTTAGGGTCAGGGGTTGGGGTTAGGGGTTAGGGTTAGGTTTGGTGTTAGGTTTAGGGTTACGGTTAGGGTTAGGGTTAGGGTTAGTATTATGTTATGGTTATTTTTAGGGTTAGGGTTAAGGTAAGGTTTTAAGGTTAGGGTTAGGGGTTAGGGTTAGTGTTACTCTTAGGTTTAGAGTTAGAAGAGGTTTAGTGTTAGGGTGAGGTTTTTGCTTAGGGTTAGGGTTAGTGTTAGCGTTACTCTTGGGTTTATGGTGTGAAGAATTTTAGGGTTAGGGTTGGGGTTAGGCGTTTTGGTTAGGATTGGGTTTACGGTTAGCGTTAGGGTTAGGGTTAGGTTTTAGAGTTACTCTTGGGTTTGGGGTTAGAAGGGTTTGGGGTTAGCTTTAGGGGTTGGGGTTGGGGTTAGGTTAGGGTTTGGGGTTAGGATTAGGGTTAGGGTTAGGGTTAGTGTTAGGATAAGGGTTAGCATTACTCTCTTAGGTTTAGGGGTAGAAGAGGTTTAGGGGTTAGGTTTAGGTTTAGGGTTAGGGCTAGTGTTTTTGGTTAGGGTTAGGGTTAGTGTTAGGATTAGGGTTAGCATTACTCTTAGGTTTAGGGTAGGAAGAGATTTGGGGTTAGTGTTGGGATTAGGGTTAGGGGTTTGGTTAGGGTTAGGGTTACATTTAGGGTTGGGGTTAGGGTTAGTGGTTGGGGTTAGGTTTAGGTTGGGGGTTAGGGGTTAAGTTTGGGGGTTAGGGTTAGCGTTACTCAGGTTTAGGGTTAAGAGGCTTAGTTTTAGGATTAGGGTTAGGGTTAGGCGTTTTGATTAGGGTTAGGTTGGGGCTGGGTTGGGTTTAGGGTTTGGTTTAGAGTTAGGGTTAGGGTTACGGTTAGGTTTAGGGTTTGGTTTAGGGATAGGGTTAGGTTTGGGGTTAGGGTTTGGTTTAGGTTTAGGGTTAGGGGTCGGGTTAGGGTTAGGGTTTGGTTTAGGTTTAGGGTTAGGGTTAGGGTTAGGTTTAGGGGCTGGGTTAGCGTTACTCTTAGCTTTAGGGTTAGAAGAGGTTTAGGGTTAGGGTTAGGGGTGAGGTTTGGGGTTAGGGTTAGTGTTAGGGTTAGGGTTAGGGTTAGCGGTTGGGGTTAAGATTAGGGGGTAAGGGTTAGGGTTAAGTTTTGGTTTAGTGTTAGGGTTAGGGTTAGTGTTAGGTTTAGCGTTACTATAAGGTTTAGGGTTAGAAGAGGTTTAGGGTTAGGTTTGGGGTTAGGGGTTTTTGTTAGGGTTAGGATTAGGGTTAGGTTTAGGGGTTGAGGTTTTGGTTTAGGTTTAAGTTTGGGGTTAGGGTTGGGTTTAAGGTTTTGTTTAGGGTTAGGGTTAGCGTTACTCTTAGGTTTAGGGTTAAAAGACATTTAAGGTTAGGGTTAGTGGTTACGGTTGAGGTTGGGCTTAGGCTTAGTCTTGGGGTTAGGGTTTGTTTAGGGTTAGTGTTAGGGTTTGGTTTAGGATTAGGATTAGGGTTATCATTACTCTTAGGTTTGGGGTAAGGGTTAGGGTTAGGTTTTAGGGTTAGGGGTTAGGTTTAGGGTTGGGGTTTGGTTTAGGGTTAGGGTTAGGGTTAGGGTTAGCGATACTCTTGGGTTTAGGGTTAGAAGAGGTTTAGACGTAGGGTTAGGGTTAGGGTTAGGGGTTTTGGTCAGGGTTAGGGTTTGGGTTAGGGTTAGTGTTACTCTTGGGTTTCGGGTTAAAGAGGTTTCGGGTTAGTCTTTTGGTTAGTGTTAAGGTTAGGGGTTAGTGTTAGGGTTAGGCTTAGGGTTAGGGTTGGGGTTGGGGTTAGTATTGAGGTTGGTGTTATGGTTGGTATTGGGTTTGGCATTAGGGTTGGGACTGTGGTTGGGTTTAGTATTGGGGTTGGTGTTAGGGTTAGTTTCGGGGGTTAGGGTTAGGGTTGGGGTTGGTGTTCGGGTTGTAGTTAGGGGTTAAGGTTCGGGTTATGTTTAGGGTCAGGGTTGGTGTTAGGGTTAGGTTTAGTGTTAGGATTTAGTGTCAGGTTTAGCGTTAGGTTTAGGGTTAGGGTTAGGGAGAGGGTTAGTGTTGGGGTTCTGGCTAAGGTTAGGTTTAGGACTAGGGCTAATGGTAGGACTAGGGAGGGCTAGGGCTAGGGGTTATTGTTAGGGTTACGGTTGGGGGATAGGTTTAGAGAAGGGTTAAGGTTTGGTTTAGGGTTATGATTAGGGTTAGTGTTAGGTTTAGCGTTACTCTTAGGTTTAGGGTTAGAAGAGATTTAGGTTTAGGGTTATGGTTGGGGGTTAGGGTTAGGGTTAGGTTTAGTGTTAGGGTTAGGGTTAGGGTTACTCATAGGTTTAGGGTTAGAAGAGGTTTATGGTTAGGATTAGGGTTAGGGATTAGGTTTAGGGTTAGGGGTTAGGGTTAGGATTAGGGGTTAGGGTTGGGGTTAGGTGTTAGGGTTAGGATTAGTGTTAGATTTAGGGTTGGGGTTTGGTTTAGGGTTAGGGGTTTGGTTTAGGGTTAGGGTTAGGGTTAGGAGTTTTGGTTAGGCTTATGGTTAGTGTTAGTGGTTAGGGATAGGGTCAGATTTAGGGTTAGAGTTAGGGGTTTTTGTTATGGTTGGGGTTAGTGTTATGGTTAGGTTTAGGGTTAGCTTTGGTTTAGGGTTGGGGTTAGGGTTATGGTTAGGTTTGGGGTTTGGTTTAGGTTTAGGGTTACGGTTGGTGTTAGGGTTAGCGTTACTCTTGGGTTTAGGGTTAGAAGAAGTTTAGGGTTAGAAGAAGTTTAGGGTTAGAGTTAGGGTTAGGGTTAGGGTTAGTGGTTGGGGTTAGAGTTAAGGTTAGGGGTTTTGTTAGGGTTAGTGTTAGGGGTTAGGATTTGGGTTGGGGTTGGGGTCAGGGGTTGTGGTTCGGGCTCGGGATTGGTTTAGGACTAGGGGCTAGTGCTAGGTCTAGGGATAGGGCTAGGAGCTAGGGTTAGGGTTAATGTTTAATATTATGGTTGGGGTTAGAGTTAAGGGTAGGGATAGGGTTAGGGATTAGGGATAGGGTTAGGGATAGTGTTGGGGTTAAGGTTGGGGTTAGGTATTAGGATTAGGGTTGGGGTTAGGGTTTAGGCTTAGGGTTAGGGTTAGAGAGTAGGCTTACGATATGTGTTAGGGTTAAAGGTAGAGTTAGTGTTAGATTTAGGCCTGGGGCTGGGTTAAGTTTAGTGTGGGGTTAGGGGTAGGATTGGCGTTGGGGTTAGGTTTAGGGTTAAGTTTAGCGTTACTATTAGGTTTATTGTTAGGGCTAGGGTTAGGGGTTAGGGGGTTAGGTTTGGGGTTGAGGCTTATATGTTAGGATTAGGGTTAGTTTTAGGATTGGTGTAGTGGTTAGTGGTAGGGTTGGGGTTAGGGTTAGTGTTGGGGTTAGAGTTGGGGTTAGGGTTAGGTTTGGGGTTGGGGTTATGGTTAGGGTTGGGGATAGTGTTAGGTTTAGGGTTGGTGTTAAGGTTAGGGTTAGGGTTAGGATTAGGTTTAGGGGTAGTGTTAGGGTTAGTGTTGGGGTTTACGATTAGGGTCACTGTTAAGTGTAGCTTAGGATTAGGGTAAGGCTTAGGGTTAGGGTTAGGGTTTTGGTTAGCGTTAGGGTTAGGGTTGGCATTTGGGGTTGGGTTTAGTGTTGTGGTTAGGGTTAGGGTTAGGGTCGGTGTTAAGGTTAGGGTTAAGTTTAGGGTTAGGGTTAGGGGTTAAGGTTAGGGTTATAGATAAGGTTTATGGTTAGTGTTAGGGTTTTGGGTTAGGTTAAGTTTAGGATTAACGTTAGGTGTTAGCGTTAGGGGTAGGGTGAGGTTAGCTTTACTCTTAGGTTTAGGGTTAGAAGAGGTTTAGGTTTAGGTTTAGGGTTAGGGTTAGGCTTAGGTGTTTTGGTTAGGGTTGGGGTTAGGGTTCGGGTTAGGGTTAGCATTACTCAGGATTAGGGTTAAAAGGTTCAGGGTTAGGGTTAGTGTTAGGGTTAGGGCTTTTGTTTGGGTTGGGTTTATGGTTAGGGTTAGTGTTAGGGGTTAGGGGTAGTGTTACGGTTGGCCGTTAGGGCTACGGCTAGGGTTAGGGGTAGCAATTAGTGTTAGTGTTAGGGTTGGGTTAGGTTTGGGTTGAGGTTAGTATTGAGGTTGGTGTTAGGGGTGGGATAGGGGTTGGAGTTAAGGTTGTGATTGTGGTTTGGTTTAGGGTTGGGTTTCGGGTTAGGTTTAGGGTTGGGGTTAGGATTAGTGTTACGGTTAGTGTTGGGGTTAGGTTTAGGGTTGGAGTTGGGGTTAGGGGTTAGGGTTGGGGTTAGGAGTTAGGGTTTGGTTTGATGTTAGGGTTAGGTTTAGGGATAGGGTTTAGGTTTAAGGTTAGGATTAGAGTTAGGGTTGGGTTATGATTCAGGCTAGGGATAGGTTTAGGACTAGATCTAGGCCTAGGGCTAGGTTTAGAGTTAGGGTTAGGCTTTGGGGTTAGGGTCAGGGTTAGAGTTAGGTTTTGGTTTGGGGTTAGGGTTAGGTGTTTTTGTTAGGGTTAGGGTTAGGGTTAGCGTTACTCTTAGGTTTAGGGTTAGAAGAGGTTCAGGATTAGGGTTGGGGCTTTTGTTTGGGGTTAGGGTAATGGTTGGGGTTAGTGGTTAGGTTTAGTGTTAGGGTTAGGGTTAGGGTTAGGGTTCGTGTTGGGTTTAGGCATTAGCGTTAGGGTTGGGGTTAGGGTTAGGGTGAGGGTAGAGGTTAGTGTTAGTGTTAGGGTTGGGTTAGTTTTGGGGTTGGGGTTAGGGTTGAGGTTGGAGTTATGGTTGGGATTGGGGTTGAGGTTAAGGTTGTGATTGTGGTTTGGTTTAGGGTTGGGTTTGGTGTTAGGTTTAGGGGTTGGGTTTAGGATTAGGGTTAGGGTTAGTGTTGAGGTTAGGTTTAGGGTTGGAGTTGGTGTTAGGGTTAGGGTTGGGATTAGGATTAGGGTTAGGTTTGGTGTTATGGTTAGGTTTAGTGATAGGGTTTAGGGTTAGGGGTAGGGTTAGGGTTAGAGTTAGGGTTAGGGTTATGATTAGGGCTCGGGATTGGTTTAGGACTAGGGCTGAGGCCTGGGGCTAGGGTTAGAGTTAGGGGTTAGGCTTTGGGTTTAGGGTTAGAGATAGAGTTAGGGTTTGATTTGGGGTTGGGGTTGGGGTTAAGTTTGGCGTTACTCTTGGGTTTAGGGTTAGAAGAGGTTTACAGTTAGGGTTAGGGTTAGGGGTTACAGTTAGGGTTAGGGGTTAGGTTTGGGGTTGGGGGTTTGGTTTAGGGCTAGGGTTAAGGTTAGGGTTAGGTTTATGGTAAGGGTTTGGTTTGGGGTTAGTGTTAGGGTTAGGGTTAGGGGTTTTGGTTAGGGTTACCTTTAGGGTTATGGGTTAGGATTAGGTTTTGGGTTAGGCGTTTTGGTTAGGATTAGTGTTAGGGATAGGATTAGGGTTAGGTTTGGGGTTGGGGTTCGGTTTACAGTTAGGGGTTAGGGTTAGGTTTAGGGGTTTGGATCAGGGCTAGGGTTAGGGTTAGGGTTAGCATTACTCTTAGGTTTAGGGTTAGAAAGGTTTAGGTTTGGGGTTGGGATTAAGGTTAGGGATAGGGTTAGGGTTAGTTTTGGGGTTAGGGTTGGGGTTAGGGGTGGGGTTAGGTTAGGGGTAGGTTAGCTGTAGGGGTAGGGTTAGGGTTAGAGGTAGGGGGTGGGGTAGGTTTAGGGGTTAGGTTTAGGGTTAGGGTAGGGTTGGGGTTGGGGTTTAGGGGTTAGGGTAGCGTTAGGGGGTAGGGTTAGGTTTGGGGGTTAAGGTTAGGGTTAGTGTTCGGGTTAGGGGTTAGGGTTAGGGGTTAGGTTAGGGTTTAGGGTTAGTTAAGGTTAGGGTTGGGGTGAGGTTAGGGGTTAGGGTTGGGGTTTAGGGGTAGGGGTAGGGTAGGAGTAGGGGTGGGGGTAGGAGTAGGGGGTAGTGTTAGTGTTAGGGTTAGGGTTAGATTTTGGGTTCGGAATAGGGTAAGGGTTTGGTTTAGCGTTAGGGTTAGGGTTAGTGTTAGTGTTATCGTTAGTTTTAGGGTTAAAGAGGTTAGGGTAAGGGTTAGGGTTAGGGTTAGGGGTTAGGGTTAGGGTTGGTGTTAGGGTTAGGGTGAGGATTAGGGCTAGGGGTTGGGGTTAGGCTGAGTGTTTGGTTTTTAGGGTTAGGGTTAGGGATAGGCTGGGTTTAGGGTTCGGGTTAAGGTTAGGGGTTTGGGTTTAGGGTTAAGTTGAGACTTAGGATTAGCGTTACTCTTGGGTTTAGATTTAGAAGAGGTTTAGGGTTGAGAGTTGGGTTTAGGTTTAGAGTTAGTGTTAGGGTTAGGGTTAGTGGTTGGGGTTAGGGGTAAGTGTTAGGGGTTTTTGTTAGTGTTAGGGTTTTGTTAGTGTTAGGGTTAGGGTTAGGGGTTATGGTTCGGGATTGGGATTGGTTTAGGACTGGGGCTAGTGCTAGGTCTAGGGATAGGGCTAGGACTAGGGCTGGGGTTAGGGTTGGTGTTTAGTGTTATGTTTGGGGTTAGAGTTAAGTGTGGGGATAGGGTTGGGGTTAGTGTTTGGTGTTATGGTTGGGGTTAGAGTTAAGTGTAGATATAGGGTTAGGGATTAGGGATAGGGTTAGGGATAGTGTTAGGGTTAAGGTTAGGGTTAGGGATTAGGATTAGGGTTGGGGTTTAGGCTTAGGATTAGGGAAAGAACGTGGGCTTACGATATGTGTTAGGGTTAAAGGTAGGGTTGGGATTAGATTTGGGCCTGGGGCTAGGGGTTAAGTTTAGTGTGGGGTTAGGGTAGGTTTGGCGTTGGGGTGAGGTTTAGGGTTAAGGTTAGCGTCACTATTGGGTTTATTGTTGGGGTTGAGCTTAGGGTTGGGGGTTAGGGTTAGGGTTAGGGTTAGGTGTTAGGATTAGGGTTAGTTTTGGTGTTCGTGTAGGGGTCAGGGGTTAGTGTTGGGATTAGGGTTGGGGTTGGGATTGGGTTTGGAGTTGGGGTTATGGTTAGGTTTGGGGTTAGTGTTAGGTTTAGCATTGGTGTTAAGTTTGGGGTTAGGGTTAGGATTAGGTTTAGGGGTTAGCTTTGGGGTTAGTGTTGGGATTTGGGGTTAGGGATAGGGTTAGGGTTAAGTTAGGGGTAGGGGTAGGTTTAGTGTTGGGGTTAGGGTTAGGGTTAGCGTTACTCTTAAGTTAGGTTTGGGGTTAGGGTTAGGGTTTGGGTTTAGGGATAGGGTTAGGTGTTAGGTTTAGGGATAGGGTTAGGTTAGTTTAGGGTTACTGTTGGGGTTGGGGGTTTAGGGTTAGGGATAGGGTTAGGGATAGGTTAAGGTTAGGGATAGGTTAAGTTTAGGGTTAGGTTTAGGATTAGGGGGTTGTGGTTAGGTTTGGGGTTAGAGTTGGGGTTCGGGGTTAGCGTAACTCTTGGGTTTAGTGTTAGGGTTAGGGTTAGGGGTTTGGTTAAGGTTAGGTTATTTTTAGGGGTTGGGGGTAAGTGTTGGGGTTAGCGGGTTGAGGGTTAGGGTTAGGGGTTGGGGTTAGGTATTAGGGTGAGAGTTAGGGTTAGGGTTAGTAGTGGGGTTGGGATTAGTGTTGAAGTCGGGGTTAGGGTTGGGATTGGATTTGGGGTTGGGGTTGGGATTCTGTTTGGGTTTAGGGTTGGGGTTGGGATTAGGGTTAGGGTTGAGGTTAGGGTTAGGGTTGGGGGTTATTGTTGGGGGTTGGGGTTAGGGTTAGGGGTTAGGGTTAGGGTTAGGGTTAGTGTTAGGGTTAGGGTTTGGGGTAGGGTTAGGGGTATGGGTGGGGTTAGGGTCCGGGTAGGTGTAAGGGTAGGGGTAGGGGCAGGCTTAGGGTTAGGATAGGGTTAGGGAGAGAGCTTGGGTTAGGGGTTAGGGTTGGGGTTTGGGTTAAAGATAAGGTTGGGGTTAGGGTTGGGGTTAGGGTTAGGGTTGGGTGTTGGGGTTAGGGGTAGGGGTAGGGGTAGGGGTAGGGGGTAGGGGTTGGGGTTAGGATTAGGGTTAGGGGTTAGGGTGAGATTTGGGATTCGGGGGTAGGGTAAGGGTTTGTTTTAGCGTTATGGTTTGGGTTAGGGTTTGTGTTAGCGTTACTCTTAGTTTTAGGGTTAGAAGAGGTTTAGGGTTAGGGTTATGGTTAGGGTTGAGTGTTAGGGTTAGGGGTTAGGGTTAGGTTTGGGGTTGGGGTTTGGTTCAGGGTTAGATTTGGGGTTCGGGGTAGGGTAAGGGTTGGGGTTATTTTTAGGGTTAGGGTTGGGGTTAGGGGTTAGGGTTAGGGTAAAGGTTAGGGTTAGGGCTCTGGTTAGGTTTGGGGTTAGGGTTGGGGTTAAGTGCTTGGGTTAGGGTTAAGGTTAGGGGTTAGTGTTAGGGTTAGTGTTAGGGTTGGGGTTAGAGCTGGGGGTTGGGGTTGAGGTTTAGTTTAGGGGTTGGGGTTATGGTTAAGGTTAGTGTTAGGGGTTAAGTTTAAGGTTTAAGGGTTGGGGTTAGGGTTAGGGTTAGGGTTTGGGTTAGGGTTAGGGTTGGGATTTGGGTTCAGCGTTACTGTTAGGTTTAGGGTTAGAAGAGGTTTAGGGTTGGGTTTGAGGTTAGGTGTTAGGGTTAGGTTTGGGGTTGGGGGTTTGGTAGGGGTTACTGTTAGTGTTACTGGTTAGGGTTGGGGTTGGACTTAGAGTTAGGGGTTGTGGTTGGGGTTAGGGTTAGAGTTAGGGTTAGGGTTAGCGTTAAACTTAGGTTTAGTGTTAGAGCTGGGGGTTAGGGTTAGGGTTTTGGTTAGGGTTAGGGTTAGGGGTAAGGGGTTGGGGTTAGGGGTTAGGATTAGAGTTAGTGTTAGGGTTGGGATTAGGGTTAGGGTTAGGGTTAAGCTTAGTATTGGGGTTGGTGTTAGGGTTGAAGGTGGGGTTAGGGTTGGGATTGGGTTTGGGGTTAGTGTTGGGATTGTGGTTGGGTTTAGGGTTGGGTTTGGGGTTGGGGTTAATGTTGGGGTTAGGGTTAGGGTTAGGGTTAGGGGTTTGGGTTAGGGGTTAGGGTTAGGGGTTAGGTTTAGGGTTAGTGTTAGGGGTCAGGTTTAGGGCTGGGTTAGGGTTAGGGGTTAGTTTAGGGGTTAGGGGTTATGGGTATGGTTAGTGTTAGGAGTTGAGGTTAGGTTTGGGTTAGGGGTTAAGGTTAGGTTTAGGGTTAGCGTTTGAGTTAGGGATAGGGTTGGGGTTAGGGATAGGGGTTAGTGTTAGGGTTGGAATTAGGGTTGGGGGTTAGGGTTAGGGTTAGGGTTAGGGGTTAGGGTTAGGGTTGGGGTTGGGGTTAGTATTGAAGTTGGGGTTAGGGTTGGGATAGGGTTTGGGGTTAGTGTTGGGATTGTGGTTGGGTTTGAGGTTTGCGGTTGGGTTTAGGGTTAGGTTTGGGGTTAGGGTAGAGGTTAGGGTTAGGATTGGGGGTTGGGGTTGTTGTTGGGGCTAGGGTAAGGGTTAGGGTTGGGGTTTAGAGAGTTAGGGTGAGGGTTACGGTTAGGGTTTGGGTTAGGGGGTAGGGTTAGGGGGTAGGGTTAGGTGTAGGCGTGGGGTTGGGGTTAGGGTTAGGTTTGGGGGTAGGGTTAGGGTTAGGGTTGGGGTGAGGTTAGGGGGTGAGGTTTGGGGTTGGGTTTAGGGGTTGGGGGTTGGGGTTGGGGTTGGTTTGGGGCTTAGGGTGAGGTTGGGTTTGGGGTTAGGGTTGGGGTTAGGTGTTAGGGTTAGTTGTAGGGGTAGGGTTAGGGGGGTAGGGGTGAGGGTAGGTTTAGGGTTAGAGTTAGGGTTAGATTTATGGTTAGGTGTGGGGTAAGGGTTTGGTTTAGCATTAGGGTTTGGTTTAGGGTTTGTGTTAGCATTACTCTTAATTTAAGGGTTAGAAGAGTTTTAGGGTTATGGTTGGGTTAGGGGGTGAGTGTTAGGGTTAGGGTTAGGTTTAGGTTTAGCGTTAGGATTTGCTTTGGGGTTAGATTTAGGGTTCGGGGTAGGGTAAGGAGGTTTGGTTTATCGTTAGCGTTAGGTTGGGTTAGTGTTAGCGTTACTCTTAGTTTTTAGGGTTAGAAGAGCTTTAGGAGTCAGGGTTAGGGGTTGGGGTTAGGAGGTGGTTTAGGGTTGGGGTTGGGGTTAGAGTTAGGGGTTTTGGTTACGGTTGTGGTTAGGGGTTAGGATTAGGGTTTAGGGTTAGGGATTAGGATTAGGGTTAGGGTTAGGGTTGGGATAGGGGTTTGGGTTGGGGGTTGGGGTTAGGGGTTAGGGTTAGGATTGAGGTTAGGAGTAGGGTTTGGGTTGGCATTGGGGTTGGGGTTAGAGTTAGGGTTGGGGTTGTGGTTCGAGCTGGGCGTAGTT
>CAKJTW010000768.1:0-19610 GCA_917880005.1 Nanger dama
AGTTTCAGCTTCAGCATCAGTCCTTCCAATGAGAATTCAGGACTGATTTCCTTCAGGATTGACTGGTTGGCCCTTCCAAAAGGTCCAAAAGCCCCTGAGGACCCTCTTTTGGGGTGCTCAGATGGAGATTAAAAGCAAAAGGGTTTTGCTTCCAGAGGAGAGGCCGTAGGAGTTTGACCAAAGACTCGCCTCTCCAGGCTCTGCATTTTCCTCTCTGCCGGGTGAGTCACACTGCTGGAGAATGACAAACACAGGCAAATAAGATAAACAGAATGACACAGGTGACTCAGTGGACATGGACACCCATCCGGCAGGTCTCAGAGGCCCTACAGGGGGCAGGGGACTCATCGGAAAAGCGGGGTGATTGCACTAAGGGATCCACTGAAGACATGGTTTCTTCTTGTCCTGACTACAGACAGAATTTCTGAACTGCTTCCTTCCTGTGGCAGCTGCCTGAGTCTGGCGGATCCTGGCCTTATTCACAGGGAAGGGAGGGACAGTCAGTATCAAGACAGGATGAATGCATGTGTGCGACTCTTCCTTTGACTGTGGCAGAAAAGGCAGCGCCCTCCCACAGAAGGCTGGTCTAGGCCTTACTTCCGCCCCAAAATCCACCACCAAAATGAATTTGGATACTGGGATGTTTATGTGGAAAATAAGAGGATTCTGGGATTTATTTTAAAAATTCTGCTAAATTTAGAGTAAGTCACTGGGAGGCGATAGATGAAATAAGATTGGGAAAATGTTGACAATCATTCAACTGAGTAAAGGATGCATGGGTCCATGAAACCATGCTCTCTGCTTTGGGATACACTGGGTCACATCTAAGCTGAAGCAACTTGAGGTTAATATGCCTCTCCCATCTCTCTCTTCCTCAGCACCAGCTGCCCCACAGGCTGTATATTCCAGATGGTGTTAATGCCATGTACAAAACTGAAAAGAACTCACCATCTGCTTTGCCCTTTAGCAAAGCAAGAGATGAACTGTGATTGCATTAAGCCAATGTGATCTTTGAGGCTTCTTTTGTCGTCTACCCTGGTCTAGCCTGACACACAGCGTGCAGCCTTCGAGGCCACACTGACTCTCTTGCGACTCTTTGTAGCCTCCTCTGTCCAGAGGACAGGCTTCCTGTCCATGAGATTTCCCAGGCAAGAATGCTGGAATGGGTTGCCATTCTCTTCTCCAGGGGATCTTCCTAGCCCAGGGATCGAACCCAGGTCTTCCACCCTCCAGGCAGATTTCCTACCATCTGAGCCACCAGGAAACCCTATGTCTGGGCTCAGAAGGTTGTTAAGGCCTTGCCTGACTCTTTATGACTGCATGGACTGCAAGCCCACCAGTTTCCTGTCCATCGCCACCCTCCGAGTTTGCTCAGACTCACGTCCATTGAGTCAGTGATGCCATCCCAACCTCCTTATCTTCTGTCGTCCCATCTCCTCCTGCCTTCAATTTTGCCAGCATCAGGATCTTTTCCAAATGAGTCAGTTCTTCACATCAGGTGACCTACATTGGAGTCATTAGCTTCAACATCAGTCCTTCCAATAGAATATTCAGACCGATTTCCTTAAGATTGACCTACAAAGAATATATCTATTGCTTCTTACCCGGGTCCCTTCCTAGTTAGCCAAATTCTAGTTTTATTTCTTTTCGTTTTCCTGTACCATCTCAAACTTGCTATGTCAGGTAGTGCCATCTCTGAGGTACTTCAGTCTTTGCTGTTCTAGCCAGCCAGCACCCAGATTGATGATGACCCTCACATGGCCTGGACTTTCAGTAGAACAGGACCACTTACGGAATACACACTGGGTCACATCAGGTGTGTGTGTGAGAGGGAGATCAGATCTTATTACTGGGTGTTATAGAGTTTCCAGTGAATCAAAACCCTGTTAGGGATTTCTCGGTGGCCCAGTGGCTAGGACCACGCTCCCAGTGCAGGGGGCTGGGTTCAATCCCTGGGCAGGAAATTAGGACTCACATGTCACAGTTAAGATCCCACAGGTCGCAATGAAGACCAAAGAGCCCATGTGCCACAGCTGGACCCAAGACAGCTAAGCAAATAAAATACACAAATAAATATTTTTTAAAAGCCTAGGTGTATATCATCTGGGCCCCTGTGAAACTTACCTTTATTGTACCATTTTTGTAAAATTGGCCTTAATGAGACTGAGAAGCTTTGCTCCATTTCCTCCTAAGCGGCCATGCCAGCCTCTCAAATAGCTGTCACTAGCTGAAGAGAATAGGACCTCAATGGGGAGGGAAGAGTTAGGAATATTGCAGAGTCCCCAGTCCTATGTTTCCTAAACATATGGAGTCCCAGGTTCTGTGGGATTCTCAGAAAGGAGTTCAGTGGGAGCTGTAGTTATGGGAATTTTTTCTGAGCTGAAAATCAGATCATATCAGATCAAAATGTGATGCCACTATGTGTGGGTCAGGCTTGAGATTAAGATGGAGGCTGACCCGGGGAGTTTTAGCACAGCTTGATGGTCCTTTGGTTAAGAGGAAAGGACCCGTGTCACAAGGTTTGCCCAGGCTGCCTGGGGGTGCAACCATAATAGATCCTGTTGTTCTGAGGCACTCAGAGTAGGACGGGGTCTAAACTGCCATCACAGGGGCTGTAAGAGAGCTGAAGGGGCCACTGGGTGTGACTCACAGGGAGAGAGCAATGCTAATTGGCCTTTGGGCCAAGTAGGCCTGCATTCAACTCCTGGTTCTACCCTTATCCACCACATGAGCCTCAGGCACCCCCTAAATTTCTTGAACCAGCTCTTCACTGACTCTATTTGAATAGTGGCACCTATTTAAGGATTAGCAGAGTAGATCATTAGATGAGGGCCTAGAAACTCTTAGGAGGTGCTGGAGCCGAGAGAACGCCTTCCATCCTTCTCCTCCCACCAGGTACAAGGGTGCTTCTCCCACTAAGTACTCCTCTCTAGGTACTAAGAAGCTTCTGACCTTTGGCTAAGATCAGGTATAGTATGGGGCTTTCCAGGTGGAACAGTGGTAAAGAACCCACCTGCCAGTGCAGGAGACTCAAGAGATGTATGTTCGATCCCTGGGTTGGGAAGATCCCCTGAGCTGGACATGGCAACCCACTCCAGAATTCTTGACTGAAAATTCCATGGACTGAGCAGCCTGGTGGACCGCAGTTCATGGGGTCACAAAGAGTTGGATATGACTGAGCAACTGAGCACAATCGCTGGGTACTTCAGCTACTTCTCTAAGTACTCAAGATGCTTCTCCCACTTGGTACTAGGGTACTTCTCCCTCTTAGTACTAGGTACTTTCTCTCTAAGTACTAAGGTGCTTCTCCCTCTTGGTACTAAGTCTTCTCTTAGCTACTAAAGTGCTTCTCCCTCTTGGTTCTAGGTATTTTCTCTCTAAGTACTAAGGTGCTTCGCCTCTTGGTTCTAGGCACTTCCTCTGGGTACTAAGGTGCTTCTCCCTCTTGGTTCTAGGCACTCTCTCTCTACACTAAGGTGCTTATCCCTCTTGTTACTAGGTACTTCTCTCTAGGCACCAGGTTGCTTCTCCACTGGCACCCATTCCCACTAGACAGAAGGAACTGTCTGCGGAAATGAAAACTTCACTTCAATTAAATGTCATAATCTTTAGCAATGCAGCTGCCTTGCGCAGTGGTTCACACTGCATACTTGAACACAGATATATCATCCGTATCCATATTCTAAACAGAGGTGTTTTTTTAAGTCCAATGCCTGGGCCTATCTCCAGGGAACCTCTGATTCAAGCAGTCAGAGTAACTATCATGCACGACTGGGTTTGAGAACCACAGCCCCAGTGCTTTCTACACCCCAAGAAAGGGCACCCACCCACATAGCACTCATAGGTCAAGAAAGGAACTCTCTCCAGCAGACAGCTGAGAAGGCAGTACGTGTAACACCTGCTCTCATTTCAACTTTATGTTGCACAGAAAATGGAAAAAAATATTGGGAAAAATCCATTTGCTGATATATGTCTCTGGAATTCTAAACCTGCACACCAACTTGATTGAAGTCAGTTTGTTTTTTTTTTTAATTAATTAAGAGACTGGTAAATAAATAAAGGAATCATCCTGTTCTTGGCCAAAACTTTTCCTAAAACACCTGCAGGGGAGGGAAGGCAGTTTAAAGCATGAAGACTCAAAGTGCAAGGAACAGCATCTGAATCCAGAAAGGTCCAGCAGGAGAAAGAGAACGAAGATCGGTATTCACTCTGCCCCATAGACTACTGTGACCCATATTCACTTCCTTTCCCAGCATTCCTAATATGACATCTGCTCTTCCTGAGGAAATAGGGGTGATAAGAGAGAGAAGGACGGTCTGCCTTCAGCACTCCATGGAGGATGAACATGTTGATGGAATTTTACATGTCTCTGAGCCAAGGCAGGAAGGTTAGCAGCATCTGTGGAATATTCCAGAAATCACACCAGCCCCATAACCTAGGGCAAACCCTTATCCTTTTCATTCTTTATGTGCTCCTTCAGTCTTTACTGCTAAGCTGCAAACACGTAGATGTCCCAGGCACATAATGGATGCTCCAAGTACCTAAAGTGAAAAAGGAATCAGCTTCCTCTCTTCCATCCCAGGTGGCACTGGTGGCAAGGAGCCTGCCTGCCAATGCGGGAGTATTGTATGCTGCAGGTGCGATCCTTGGGTCCAGAAGGTCCTCTGGGGGCTGTGGAAGGCAACCCACTCCAATATTCTTGCCTGGAGAATCCCATGGACAGAGGAGCCTGGCGGGCTGCAGTCCAGCGGGTCTCAAACAGTCAGACACAAATGAAGTGACTTAGTACGCATGCATGATGTTTCTTTAAAAATTCCTCAGACACCATTATATTAAGGGGAAGCAGAGCTGTTCTCTCTTCGAACAATTGTTTTCAGGCTTCAAACCACCTAAGACCCAGCCCCAGCCCTGTCTGATCTCCACTCCTCTCCCAGCTCACGCCATATCTGGGCAAGTCACTCGACTCCTCTGTACCAAGATTTCTCTCTAATTAAGATGATGGCAGTTGTCCAACCTGCCTCCCAGGATTGCAGTAAGAACTCAAGTTTGCACAAACTCAGGATGGTGACTTAATGAGGCTCTGTCTGCACCCATGCAGATGGAGGCTTCATGAGAATGGTAGTTGAAGTGAGGAAGTGGAGGTCTGCCCTGCCCCCACCCAAAGGGCAGTGATGAGGAGGGGGAGGAGGGTCCTGCTGTTGCTGGGATTTGGTGGTAATGTCATGGTAATGTCACGGACACCACAGCCATGATGATGAGCCTTGTCATTCCTGAGCACAGCCTCTGTACACAGGCTGAGCAGCAACCAGGTAGAAAAGGGAAAGACAGGGGCAGACAGCAGTGCCTCCTCTCCCTGGGAGCCCACCCTGGTTGAGTGCATAATCTACCCAAGGAAACTAACGCATTTAAATTTTTTTTTTTTTTTTTTTTGTAATTCCTTTCCACCATTTTCTTTTTGTTTAAATTAAGGATGAGTGTTCCAAGCGGAAGGTGTCAAAAAAAAAAAAAAAGATCAGATTAGAATGGGTGGTGCTTGACTGCCACCGATAACCAAGGATCCACGCGCAGTAATGTTGGTAGCCCGCCTGTCTGCCCAGGTGCTCAGCAAACCAGTACAGATGGGATTCACATCTGGACCCATGGGAAAGTAAGTACCCCTCCCTGCAGGGATGCTCTCCCAGGATGTTACAGCAATCTTTAAGTGAGCTCAGAGAGCACAGGAGGGAGGAGGGCAACTAATGTTTGCCTAGTGCTAACCAGGTAATCCTCCCACCTTGTCGCCTGCAATAAAAATCGCCATCTCATTTTAAGGATGAGACAAATCCTGAGGTTGTAGAGACAAATTGACTTGTCCAAGATCACATGGCTTATAAGCAGAGGAACTGGAGCTTCTGAGAAAAGCCTGGCTCATTGTATGCTACTGCTGTGGGAAATGAGAAACAAATATTCCAGAGTTAAAATATGCTCTTTTACGAACTTTCAGTCCAGTGAGGGAGATGAACAGGTGCAACTTCCACATAAAAAATATGATGGAATACAATAAATGGTAACACACAATGAAAGGACTTTAAGGGCCCAGAGGAAGTAACAATGAATACTGACCCCAGACTTAGACGGTATTTGGGAGCTGGGACCATGAAACAAGGAGAAGAACCACAGCAGGGGGAGAAGAGAGGAGGTGGGGAAGGAAGGAAGGGCGGGGAGGATAAGTTAGCCCCGTAAAGGCCTGGGGTCCAAGAGCACCTGCCAGGCTGCCCAGAGTCACCAGGCCAGACACCACGAGATCTCTCCTGCTTCCAGCTCCTTTCCTTCGAGGTAGGATCCAGCAAGTGCGCTCACCAGGGCTTTCGAAACTCCGCTCCTCCACAAAAACATGAATTGCCACAGTCTTGTCAGGGCTCCCCTGGTAACTCAGTTGGTAAAGAATCCGCCTGCAATGTAGAAGACCCGGTTCAATTCCTGGGTTGGGAAGATCCCATGGAAGAAGAGATAGACTACCCACTCCAGTATTCTTCGACTTCCTTGTGGCCTGAAAGCTGATTAAGAATCCACCTGCAATGAGGGAGACCTGGGTTCAACTTCGCCAGATCCCTTGAGAAGGAAAAGGCTACCCATTCCAGTATTCTGTCTGAGAATTCCATGGACTGTGTCAGTCCATGGCCGCAAAACAGCAGGGACACTACTGAGCAATCTCACTTCATTTCACTTCACTGTCGGTCTCCCTGATGTCCTGTTCCCTCTCAGGCTGGAACTCACTCTTATTAGACTAATTTCCCACCTCCACCACCCACCTCCTTACTCTGGCAGGGCCGCATCCTAATCCTAATCAAGGGCTCGACGGGTACCCCCACCCTAGGCAGACTAGTCTCCTTCCAATGGGTCCTTCATCAAGCCTTTCATTCCCATGGCACTTACTCAACGACACAGCACTCACCAGTGTATGTGTCTTTATCTCCGTGAGGCTGTGAGCCTCATGAGAACCGGGCTCTTATTTGGTTTCCTGCACTGTAACACAGCTCCTGGGCACATAGAAGATGATAAGCAAATAAAGCAGAATGGCAGGCTGAACCAATGAAATGAAGCAATGGGAAGAGACGAGAAATGAGTAGAAAGTGAGAGGAAATGGGGGCCAGATTTTTAGTTAGTGAGCAGGGTTTTTAAGCCAGGTTCATTCTGTTCCACTTTATCGTCTGGCCACTGGGAAGGACTGATGGGTTTTGGGAAAGAAGCAATATGTCTTGTGCATCAGGGTATAGCATGACTATGAGAGAGCAGGGCTGGGGGCAGGGAAAGCCTTTAGGAAGCTTTTGTGATGGCTCAGACAAGAAACCAGAAGGTGGACATATGGGACTCATTTGCAGAAGCCTTTTAAAAACTGGAACCATACCAAGGGGGAAAAAGGGTGATGAAAATGGGAAACTGGGACTGGTATGTATACACTGTGGATGTTATGTATACAACAGATAGGGCTTCTCTGGTTCTTAGCAGTAAGAATCCGCCTGCAATGCAGGAGTTGCAGGAGACACAGGTCCGATCCCTGGATATGGAAGATCTCCCGGAGGAGGGCATGAAACCCCCTTCAGTGTTCTTGCCTGGAGAATCCATGGACAGAGGAGCCTGGTGGGCTACAGTTCCATAGGGTCGAAAAGAGTCAGACATGACTCAAGCGACTTAGCCATAAGTGTACACATGCATAAAACAGAGTACAAATACTACCAGGCTCTGTGGTGACCTATGGGAAGAAAATCCAAGGAAGAAGGGATATATGTACATATAGCTGATTCATTTTGCTGTCAGCAGAAACTAACACAGCATTATAAAAACAGCTGTACCCAATAAAAATTTTTTTTTTAAAACTACTGAAACCAAAAGGACACAGAGCACATTCAAGCTCTAGCTAAAGTGGCCAAGAGCTGTCCCGGAGGGCTGGCAGGATTCCATGACACCAGGCAAGACTGCTGTGCACAAGTCTGGGGAGGGGTGAGAAATTGCCATGTGTACATCGGGAGCTCTTCAGAAATATTACATGAATAAGTGGAAGCCTTGGCAAGCACTTCTCTGGGAAACCGCCTATTACATGACTAAGGCCCTGAGAAATCTCTGTGGTGATGGCCTGGCAGGATCTTCGCCGGCCGAATCTCTCACCGAAAACCTCAGAGGGCTTCTGGGAGCATGTGGATTATGGGCTGGGGAATCTTGGGTCATAAAACTTTCGCCCAGTTGCTTGAGTGCCCAGCCGGGCAATTAAGGAGGATGCTTTCAAGCAGATCAAAAGACTCTAGTGAGGTGATCTCAGAGTTTCCTGCCCCTCCCTGTGAGGGAAGGCAGGAGTCGGGACTCATTATCCTCATTTTACAGATGAGAAAAGTAGGTTCCCTGGTGACGAAGTCCCTTGCCTGAAGTCAAACAATCAGCAAAGGGTGGAACCCAAAACAAGCATCACAGTCACCAATTCCCAGGACATATCACTCAGAGTCTTATTCCTTGGAAGCTGGATTGCTTCTTGGATCTGGAATCAACGTTTAATATGTTGAGGACAGGGTGGTCCACAGGGTCTACTCCACCATCTAGCACCTATGGACATTTCCAGGGCAAACACAGTTATTCTGTCCTTTGTAACACTGAGATGTCTTGATAGCATACTCAGGCCCCCAACCTAACAATAATGCAACCCAAGTACTCCTTGGCCAAACTTATAGGCAAGCCCCATTTTAGTGAGCACACGGAGCCATCATCTTAGAGAACTCCTCAATTTCACCAAGTCATACTTGATTTCAGATCCTGGTCTGCCCTTTGCTCTCCCAGGACCCAGTCAAGGTTACTGAACCTAAGTCCCACTTCCCGCATCTAGGAACTGGAGATATCTGAATAGCTCTCTAACTGGGATATTGTGAGGAGTCAGTGAAGTCAGGCATATAAAAAGCACAGCAGAAAGCCAAGCTGAGTAACCATTCATAATAAATGTCAGTAATTATGAATAGCTTTGCTCTATATGAGTGATCTGAGTTTGAAAAGTAATCACCATTCTCTGACTGTTCATAGTCCCGCTATTAAAGAGTTAAGTTCAAATCTTAGTATCTGAACAACTCCTTCCCTTCCGGACAAGGTAGCTTATTTTTGCTCTTAATAACCTCAGCTACTTGCCATGTTTTAAACAAGAGGTGACTCATTTCTCTTCATTCAGAGGATACCTGTTAGAGCAAGAAGGCTGTGTCTGACTGGTCAGGGCCTTAAAATTCTCTCTGAGGTCCTGCCTTGTACCCCCTCCCTTGTCATTGTCACCTGGTCATCAACAAGTCCAGTGTCCTACCAATTCAAGGCAGCTGACAAGGATAGGTCAGAGGCTGGGATTCTGATGCAAGATGGTACAGGCAGCTGTGGTCCCTGACTCCAACAGTGTCTTCAACTAAGTTGATTTCATAGTGTCTTCTGACTGCAAGAGGTCTCTCCATATGAACCCTGGTTATTTAATGCACTTGAAAAGGCAAGTCCTTTTACAGGCTGTCGTTCTTTTTCAATATTATGATTCCACTTCATACACACTAATGTCCCACCCCTAATCCATCAGCCCATCCCGCAGATCATCAGCAGTTTGGGACAGTCCCCATAAACCCCGCTGCCTTCTTGCCCCAAATCGCTACATCTCTTGGTCTGAGCTCTTTCTATGTATGCCCAGTAGTGCATTCACCCCTCTCTGGGGCAGGCCAGGGGAGATAATGCCTCCATGAGTGACCCTCAACTGATACAGAACAAGAACTAGTAGATAAACACCCCAATGAGCTTTTATCCCTCCGTGGGGCAAACCCGAGATCAGCCAACACTGCCTCTAAAGGGCCCGTAGCACTGCCTCAGGCCCAGGTGCGGGCTGTAACAGTGACTCATCTGCGCACCTTCACTGGCTTCCTCCTTTCCCCGGATCAGTTCCTCACTCCCCAAATAAAGCTTCCTCAGATCACCTCCATTTTGACTGCTGGCACTAAAATCTCTGCCTGGGGTCTGCTTTTGGGAGAACCCAAACTAAGACAGGCTCTTCAAAGAAAGTTGCGGTTATACTAAAAGAGCACAGAGCATTTTACATTAGGCAGACACTGTGAAGTGTGACATAGAGCAAGTCTAAATGAATAAAACCCCTGGTTACAAAGTCTCCTGTCTCAACAGACTCCTGCAACATCTGTTCTTTGTTGCTCAGGCGCCCTGACTTTTGTGACCCCCCGGACTGTAGCACACCAGGCTTCCCTGTCCCTCACCATCTCCTGGAGTCTGCCTAAGTTCATGTCCATTAAATCAGTGATGCCCTCCAACCATCTCATCCTCTGCCCCCTTCTCCTCCTGGGCTCCCGCCCTTCCCAGCATCAGGTCTTTTCTGGATGAGCTCTGCTCTTCAGATCAGGCAGGCCAAAGTATTGGAGCTTCAGGCTCAGTATCAGTCCTTCCAATGAGTATTCAGAGTTGTTTCCTTTAGGACTGACTAGTTTGATCTCCTCTTACTGTCCAAGGGACTCTCGAGAGTCTGTCCAGCACCACAGTTTGAAAGCATCATTCTTTGGTGCTGACTACCAGTTAACTCAAGGTCAGGGCCTGCTCACTAGTCATGCCAGCCCTGACCATGACTATGATGTGAACGCTTCCAGAGTCTGGTAGCCAGCCAGTGCTGAGCCTCAGAAATAAAAAAATGAATTAGAGTCTCCAAGACCAAGAGGATCAGCTTGAGCGCAGTGGCCTGTAGTTTTCAGTAGCCTTTACATCTTGGAACTTATCAGAATCTGCAAGCATAGAGGTTAAAACCAAAGAAAAACAAAAATTAGAAATATTCCATTTAAACTCCTGTCTATTGAGACCAAGGTGGCTTTATCTCACACCCAGATGCAAACAGAGGCAGGCATTTTCCCTGGATCATCAGGGAACACAGTGAAATGCTGGACAGAGACAGTGGCCCTTGACACAGACAACAGTCACACCAGCCTTGGCAAGAGCCTGCCAAAGCTGGGCCGTAGACATCAGAGCAGAAAGCTGGAGCTGAAGAAGGAAAAGTGAACACTACATGGAGCCAGAAGGACAGAGTTCACAGGTACACACAAGTCATCCCCTGGGACCTCCAGAAATAGCAGGTGAAAGTCTTGGCAAGGACTCCAAGGCCGTGGTGGAAGAGCCTAGCACCAGGTGAGCATGGATAAATAACTATATATGTGTGTGTGTGTGTGTGTGTGTGTGTGTGTGTGTGTGTGTGTGTGTGTGTGGTGGCGGTTTAGAAGTCACTCAGTCATGTCCGACCTTGCAACCCTGTGGACTGTAACCTACTAGGTAAGCTTCTCTGTCCATGGGATTCTCCAGGCAAGAATACTGGAGTGGATTGCCATTTTCCTTAAGGGATCTTCCTGACCCAGGGATCGAACTCAGGTCTCCTGCATCAAAGGCAGGTGCTTTAACCTCTGAGCCACTAAATGCATATAGATGTATTATATATATATTGATGATGATAAAGGTGATGGATGTGATGGATATGGTGCCCAAACATATGATCCTGGAGACTTAGGAATATAAAATCATGTTTTTCCTAATGGTATTGTAAGTCCCTATAGTACAGCAACTCACCTCGCCAGTGTGTTGTTAAACACTCAACACTGGGTGAAGAATATAGATAACAAAGACACAATTTTCTTTTCTATTTAATGAAAGAAGTGAAAGTGTTAGTACGGCCTGACTTGTTGCAACCCCCATGGACTGCAGCCCGCCAGCCACCTCTGTCCTTGGAATTCACTGGACAGAGGCAAGACACTGGAGTGTGTAGCCATCCGCTCTCCAGGGGATCAACCCAAGATCCAGAGGTGGAACCTGGGTCTCCTGCATTGCAGAAAGATTCTTTACTATCTGAGCCACCAGAGAAGTCCTGTTTAATGAGCTTAACACAGAAGTTTAAGCTCATCCCCTGCCCTTGTCCCTTGGTTAGAGGCTGCTTTTTCGCTGGGTCTGCTGAGGACAGAAGCCTGTGTTATTCAGGCTTCACACTGGCCTACCCACCACTCACATCTCAGCGGACCCACCCTCAAATTGCAGTGCAATCCAAAGCCCTCCAGGCTGGCCCAGCTCTAAGAACACCAACCCAGAAAACGTGGAATGGAGAAAAGCATCTTTGCAGGCAGGGCCCATTTCCAACATAATAAATGATGCTGCTATAAAGCACAAAGTGTGGGGGTCCCTTGTTATACAGCAATAGGTAATAACACATCCCCCGACTGAAGGGCTGTGCCCCACACTTTAGACAGCACCACTCTAAAGGACCAACATTAAGTCACCTACCCAGTGGGGCGAGTGGGATAATGATCAAAAGCAGAGAGGCAGAGAGCTAGATGAGAAGTCAAAAGCCTCCCTGCTCTGGTTACAACTCTATCAAGACTCCCAGCTGTGTGAGCTCCTTGAGATCATTTCGTCTTCTGTAAAGTGGAATTTATGATAAATACCATCTTACGTTACACTGTCATTATTAGGACTCAGATGACAGAAACCCAAGCAAAGTGAGATTATATATAACCCAAATAAGCGAGATTGAGTATCCCAAGTAAAGGGTTTAATCATCCATGTTATCAAAATCATCCCTATGGATGGATATTTACACAGTGTTGCCAGTAAAGTTAAAATGGCTCAATAAAGTAAACAGAACCCACTCTGAGCATTTGGAACAAGGTGATGTTAACATTGGAAATGGGCTCCGTGAGCTGATGGAAAGGCTGGAAACCCCACCAAGAAGTAATGAGGCCACCCAACGATTAATGATAGTAGCAAGTCCCTTAGCTGGAGGGACAGAGAGAAGCGGCAGGATCATAGGAACGCGAGACCTGGGGTCACCTTATAAGAAGCTGGAACCATGGTGGGAGCCTGAGCCAAGAAGAGAATGCAACCCCTGCCACGCGCTCCTTAAGGCGGCGGAGAGAGGAAATGCCCCTTCCGATTTCTCCCTCCCCGATGCCCTTCAATAATGGTCCGGTGCCTCCCATGGCACCAGACCCAGCCAGAAATCAGCTGACACAGGAGTGACAAGTGGACCTGGCGCCGACAAGCCCTGGGCCAAAGAAGAGTCTGTTTGGGCAGAAATGTGGTACTACACTGGAAATGGAAGTAACACACTACAAGTCTCAAAGACTCAGACTCCAAGAGAGCCTGACAGACCATCTGGCGCAATCCCTTATTCTCCATTGGTGAGGCTTCCAAAGAGGAAATGATATGACTCTGCCCAAAATCAGCTGGCTAAGGCAGCCTGGAACTAGAGCCTCTGAATTCTCAGTTTATGGCTTTTCTTCACACGTTAACTTAGCATAAAGATAATAGTGGTACTTCAGCTTCACAGCAGGCGGTATTCTCCAATAGTTGATTCCTAAGATGGCTATTTGAACCTGAGAACTCACTTTCCCCTGAAACAAGGTTATCTTAGCTGACTGACGGTGGTCCCAGTTTAGCTATCGAGCCCACAACATGAGAAGGAAGGAGGGCTTCCCAGGTGGCTCAGTGGTAAAGAAACCCACCTGACAATGCAGGAGGCTCAAGAGATGTGGGTGTGATCCCTGGGTTAGGAAGATCCCCTGGAGTAGGGAAATGGCAACCCGCCTAGTAGCCCTGCCTGGAGAACCTATAGACAGGGGGAGCCTGGCAGGCTGAAGTCCATGGGGTCAGAGATTGAGAGAGGACTGAGCAACTAAACACACACACACACACACACAAACAGGCTGATGAGCATCTTTCTCCAAGGGCAGAAGAGAAGAGAGTCTCCCCCATGTCCTTGCTCTGCCATCCAAGGTGTGATTGGCATGTGGGACCCCTCCACCCCTACTGCTATTCTTTCCCCACAGTGGTCATTCCTGTGGCTGTAGGGCCAGTAATGGAGGAAGAGCACCTGGAAGGCTGAAAGTTAGATTCTTCTTTTTTTTTTTTTAACACCTTTGAACTCCTAGGAGCCTTCCAGCAACCAGCCCAGCCGAATCCTGTAATTGCCAGCATGCCCCCTCCCGTGAGGGGCCTGAAACAGTAATCGTCAAAGAACAGGCATTATTATGAAATCCTATTATATTAGCAAAATGAAAAAAAAGTCTGTTTTTCTCACTACAAGTGAAAGAGTCAAAATTTAGGTGCACACACACAGATCGCTCTTAGATGGTGAGGAGATCAGGAGATCTGAGAGATGGAAACTCGTTGTCTGTGAGAGGAAGGCCCCATCTCTGGGGCTGCAGTGGGCTCATTCTCCCCTGGATTTGGGCAGAGAATTCCTTAACTGCTGCAAGGTTGCCCACACTAGATCTCTGGTTTTGACGTGGCCCCGGCGACCTCGTGTGCGCCAATCTCACTACCCAACCACCCAAAGAAAAAAAAATATCCATCCACCCAAAAACGAGAATGAGGGCAAATTCCAGGAACTAAAATGCAACTTCAAACTAATGCAGAAACGGAAACCAAAAATACTTTGCTCTGCAGGTCAAAACGCAGAGACGTATTTCCTCAAAACTTGACCCTACCTCCCAGCTGCAGAGAACAGGAAATCCAAGCCTGGAGTTTTTGAGGCATTCACACTCCAGTGGCCTCGGTTGTGAAGCTCCCTGCCCTGCAGGGTGGAAGTGATTGGGTTCCATCCCTCACCCCGTGCCACTCTTTCTTGCTCCCATCCCACTGGGTCAGGACACTAAACACATCCCACAGGCAGAGTACTGGCCAGTTCAGAGATGCCATTTCCCTCAGGTTGTATGTGGAATGGCCCCCTGGAGCTGGGCCAGCTTCTATTAGAAATCTTGCTGATGGCGGTGTTAAGACAGACACCTACAAGGCCGCAAGATTCTGGGCTGAGCTCCAGTCACCTCTGCACTGTGCCTGGTACAGAGAATCCAATGTAACCTTGAAGGGATTTCCAGTAGCAGTGAATTTGAGAGGAGAATAAACAACCTCACTTCCAGAGGAAATAAGTAGTTATTTTAAATATAGTAGCATCCTAATTAGAGTATGGATTCTTCTTCAGATAACCTTGAGATTTTAAATAGTAAATATAATAGAGTGATTAAGATCTCGGCTCTGAGATCAGAAGGATTTGGTTTGAATCCTTGTTCAGTACTACTAAACCAAAGCTCTCTAAGCCTTAGTTTCCTCATCTGTAGAAGATCTACTGAGATCACACCTTAGCCTAGTGTCTGATACACAGTAATGTACAGTATGTCTTGGGAGTAATGATGAAGTAGATGGTTAATGGCAATTCAACAACAATAAATGTTAATCCTAAAAGGCGCATTTTAGTTATCAACACTTATATCCCACAAGAATGATTTTGCCCAGGCATCTGAGTGCTTATATGTATGTGTGCGCTCAGTCATGTCTGACTCTTTGCAGCCCCATGGTGGTGGCCCACCAGGTTCCTCTCTGTCTATGGAATTTTTCTAGGCAAGAATACTGGGATGGATATGGATTAACATTTCCTACCCCGGGATCTTTCCTACCCAGGGATCAAACCCAGTCTCTTGAGTCTCCGCATTGGCAGGTGATTCTCTTACCACCTCACCATCTGGGTATCCCTATTGAGAGCTTAGTTAAGGCCACTGAATGAGAGAGAAAGGAGATACCTAGTGAGAGAATTAGAATCAAGGGTGGAGGGGAGTGAGTAGAGAGAGGAAGAAGGGAGAGTAAGGGAAGAGGGCACTGAACCAGGAGCTGAGAGATACAGCCTCAAATTTGACACCACTACCACTGTGACTTAAGTCCCTTTCCTGGTCCCAACCTGCTTTTTTTAAGATCAAAGGTCATTAGACACCTGTCTCTGGTCCCTTCTCCACATCCTCTGCCTCCTCCCCCTGAACCTTTTTGCAGCTTTGCTTCATATCTCCTGCAGGTGGTGCTGTGAGTTCAGAAGAAAACCTGTTTTCCTGCAGCCTGGTTCCCAGCTGCCAAGTCTCTGCTTGAATAGCAGACTGGGAACTAGAGAAATCACTTACTTGTTGCTGAAAATGCCCTGGGGCAGTAAACAAACGAATCATTCCGTTTCCTTCCTGCCTACTTGGCCTCTCCTAGTGATATGAAAGCTCTCTGGGTGTGGGGAGGCAGTGGCCCTGAAATTCCAAGTCCAGTTCCACTACTTCTGGCCAGTCACCTGAGTAAAGGCATTTGCCTCTGAAGGCTTTCATATGGACACCCCTGGAGAGGCAGTTGGAAAATTTGTTAAGTAGTGTTCATCAATTGAAGAGCTCAGTGCCTGGCCCACAGTAGATATTCAAACATTCCGCCTTTCCTTCTCACACCTACTAAGGACTACGGCTTGTGCTTGAGAAGAAATGAACTTTGCAGTGCCAGAGCGATGAGGGAGGTGGGCTTCCCAAGGGGATTCACTGGGGATGAGACATGTCATCTGAGGCTCCAAGAGGAGAAGGAGATGTCCTAGGTGTGTGGCCACCTGTGCCACTCCAGCCTCAAGCCCATACTGCAGACGTGATCCTGAGTCCACTGTGTCTCCTGAGCCCGGAGCCCACCTTGTTCACATCTTTCGAAGATAGTTATCTGCCTATGTCGTAAGTTATGTATATCCAGTCATGTCTCTGTATAATTCAGGAGAGGACTCATTCATCTTTGCCTCCTGGAAATGGCAACAACAAATGCCTTCATGAATAGATGAGTCAGATGAATGTACCACCCTGGCATCATTCTGGCTCTTTTTCTCTGCATGCTAAGTTGATTCAGTCAAGGCCTGACTTTGTGACCCCATGGACCATAGCCTGCCAGGCTCCTCTGTCCAAGGGATTCTAGGCAAGAATGCTGGCGTGGCTGCACTTCCCGCTTCATGATCTTCCTGACCCAGGATTGAACTCATGTCTATTATGTTTCCACTGTAGGTGCAGGTTCTCATCACTAGCATCAGGAAGCCTCTCTTTTCTCTAAGCTTTTTTTTTTTAAATGTGGACTTTACTTGAGCCGGCATTAATTTATTACAATATTGTTTCCATTTCACGCTTTGATTTTGGCTTCCAGGCATGTAGAGAATCTTAGCTCTTGACCAGGAATCAAATCAACAAGTCCTGCATTGAAGGTGAAGTTTTAACCAGTGGACTGCCGTATCCCTCATCCAGTCACTCATTTGGTTATCTCGACACACAGGCATCCTGACCTCCTCCAACATGTACCTCCCTTGATACCTGGTGGGTCCTCAGTACATGCTCACATTGTTGAAATTGTTGCATTTTCATCTACTGAGTACCTGCAGTGTGCTGGGTACTGAGATACAAAAGATAAAGGAAGGGCTCATTTTAGAAGAATAAAGAACAGGAAACACATGCAACATTCGCTCATGTTCATATCCTACAGCTTGCTCTGTACATACTTTCATGCTCACTAAACTCTATGAAATGTACTATGACTAGCACCATTTCAGTGATGTGGGGTGGGAGGCCTAGCTGGGAGACTTAGCACAGGATGGCAGAGCCAGCCTGAAAGCCAGGAGTCTGCTAAGTAAGGCCTTGCCACTACCACTGGGTTCGGCACATGCACAGGAGTGGCTTACAAACCACGTGTTCAGTGTGGGAGAGCTCAGACTATGATGGCAGTTGGAGCATCTCAGAAGAGTCAGGAAGGATTTTCCTAGATGGATCTGGTGTCTAGTGGGGGAAGGTGCTGGAGCGAGAGAAAGAAACTCTAGAAGGAGAGAAGAGGTGTGCAGTCTGTAGGGAACATGGCAGAGAGACAGAGCCTGTCCGGGACACGCCGGCTGCTCCTCCACTTCTGAAGGTCAAAGTGATCCAGAACTAGCCATCTCAGGAAGACACAGTACTTGAGACTCTAGAAACACAGCCCTCTGAGATAGCCAATAAATAGAAAGCTCCCCTCAGCCCACTCCTTTTGGAGAGCTATCTGGGGATTGCCTGCTTTAGTCTGGCCAATCAAACGCACAAAGGCCCCAACACTTATTCAGCATTCACTAACCACCTACCAAGTGCCAGGCATTTACTATAAATGAGCACCGATCTGGGCTGTATATGTACTATGAGAGCTGATGAAACAAGAAGAATGGAATCTCTGCTCTGGTAAACACTCACCTTGCATATTCTCTCCCATCCTTGTTTCGTGAGCCTCATGTGTGTTAAAAGAATACTGATAAACAGCAATCATAACAGGACTGTTGTTTAAATGAGTCTTTCATAGTGTTTAGAACATGTCTGGAAGATAGTAAGCACTTAGTAGATGCTGGATATTTACATGTGTGCGCCCATTGAAATTTACTCTTACTGACACCTGGAGTGTCGTGCACTGGGCTAGTGTTAGGTTTAGAGATATTAAAGAGAGAACCAGGGGGCCAAATGCATCACTTAAAGCAAATCCCAGATATCAAAACTGGATTTAAACTACCTACCTAAAGAATTTCCTAACTTTCCCCAAAATGTAAATCTTAATCACCCAGTTCAGAATTTTCTGGTTGGCACCAATGAGTGTAATCTGTCACAGGGGTGTGTCCTCTCTTACCACCTTCCTTTGACAGGCAATCTGCATGATAAAGATGCTCGTTGGTCCTTTCACCAAAAGAAGAATATCTTTGGCCTGAATGATGTTTTCCCTTTGCAACATTTTCCTTTGCTGAAATGATGCTTTCTTGCCCATCCTGCCCATAAACACCTTCCATTTGGTCCAGCCTCCAAGTACCTTTCTACTTACTTGATGTGTGTGTGTGTGTGTGAGTCACCGTTGTGTTTGACTCCTTGGCCCTAGGACCATAGCCCGCCAGGCTCCTCTATCATAGAATCCCTGGTAAGAATGCTTTAGTCCAGTGGGTAGCCATTTCCTCTTCGGGGATGCCTGGACCAGGATCAAACCTGTCTCCTGCATTGCATGATTCTTCTTTACCTCTGAGCCACCAGGGAAGCCCATTTACTCCGTGGTATGCTGCCTGGATTCATGAGTCGCTGAGTAAGGCCCTATTAGATCTTCACATTTACTCAGTGAATTTTGCTTTTTAACAGAGATGAGAAGACTCCAGCCACTGTACTCCAGCAGGGCAGAGCCCTAGTAAGACTGCAGCTTATGATGGAGCGATTACACCACAGAGGAATAGTCCTATATTGATAGTAATGAGGAATTCTCATCTGTGGGGGTGATTCTTTGGTGTGAAGCCTGTGTAAACTGCCTGTGTATCCGATCCTCCCGAGAGTTTTTGAGAGAGACCATCGTTGTCTCTAGTTCTGCTTGAAAGATTCAAGACTTTCTAGAAAGGATGCAGCTGGTGGCTTGTCTCAGAGCAGAGGCCACGCTGCTAAATAGGATGAGCAGAGCTTGGGGATAGGGTGGGTACGAGGAAGGAGCAAGTCTGCTCCTCCGGTGGGTTTGAGGTGAGGCCACACAGAGGAGGGTGGATGGCTTGAGCCCTGCCTTAAAGGGTGCTGATGCTGAGAAAGACGGGGCCCCGGAGGGCGAGGCGGGGTGGGGGGGTGGGTGCAGAGCACGTGCCGCAAAGGTCCGGAGGCAAGAACCCCGAAGGAAGCTGGGGTGGGGGGCCTTGAGTGCGTAGCTATGGGGTTCAAACTGTTCCTGCAGAAGACGGAGACTTTTGCAGGTTTCCAGTCAAGCACATGCTGCTCTCCACTAGCCCCTCAGCCCGCCTCGCCTCC
>CAKJTW010000769.1:0-19579 GCA_917880005.1 Nanger dama
TTGGTTTAGGATAGGGTTAGTGTTAGTGTTTAGGGTTAGCGTTAGGGTTAGGGTTACTGTTAGGGTTAGGTTTAGGGTAGGTTTAGGTTCAGGGTCCAGGGTCAGGGTCAGGGTATTGTTAGCATTAGGGAGGGCGTTAGTGTTATCATTAGCATTAGGGTTAGCGTTAGGTTTTAGGGTTAGGGGTAGGGGTTAGTGTTAGGAATAGGGTTAGGGTTTGAGGGTTAGGGGTAAGGTTTAGGGCTAAGGTTGGGGGTTGGGGTTGGGTTGAAGTTGAGGTTAGGGGTTGGGACTGGGGATGGGGTTAGGGTTGGGATTGTGGTTGGGTTCAGTGTTGGGTTTGGGGTTAGGGTGAGGGTTGGGGTTAGAGTTAGGGATAGGATTGGGGTTGAGTTAGCGTTGGGGTTGGGGTTAGGGTTAGTGTGGGTTACAGTTAGCGTTAGGGTTACGTGTTAGGTTTAGTTTAGGGTTAGTGTTGGTGTTAGGGTTAGGGTTGGGGTTCGTGTTAGGGTTAGGGTTAGGGTTCGGGTTCGGGTTCCGGGTTCGGGTTAGGGTTAGGGGTTAGGGGTTAGGGTTAGTTTAGGATTAGTGTTAGGGGGTTAGGGGTTACGGTTAGGGTTAGGATTAGGGGTTAGGGTTAAGCACAGGGTTTGGGTTAGGGTTAGGTCAGGGTTAGGGTTTAGGGGTTATGGTATGGGATAGGGTTAGGGTTAGGGTTAGTGTTAGGGGTTCGGTTTAGGTTTAGGGGTTAGTGTTAGTGTTGGGGTTCGTGTTAGGGTTAGGGTTAGGGTTAGGGGTTGGGGTTCAGTTTAGGGGTTAGGGTTCTGGTTAGGGTTAGGGTTAGGTTTAGGTTTAGGGGTTAGGGTTAGTGTTAGGATTAGGGTTAGGGGTTAGGGTTGGGTTTCGTGTTAAGGTTATCGTTATGGTTAGGGTTAGGGTTAAGGTTGGGATTGGGGTTAGGGTTGAGTTTGAGGTTAATGTTGCGACTTGGGTTGGGGTTAGGGTTGGGAATGTGGTTGGGTTTAGGGTTGGGATTGGGGTTAGGGTTAGGGTTGGGGGTTAGGGTTAGATTTCGGGTTAGGATTGGGGTTTAAATTAGCCTCGGGGTTGGGGTTAGAGTTTATGTTGGGTTACAGTTAGGGTTAGGGTTGGTGTTAGGGTTAGTTTGGCGTTAGTATTAAGTTTATGGTTCCGGGCTAGGGATAGGTTTAGGACTAGGGCTTGTGCTAGCGCTAGGGATTGGGCTAGGGTTGGGGCTGGGGTTAGGGATAGTGTTTGGTGTTATGTTTAGGGTTAAATTAAGGGTAGTGATAGGGTGAGGGGTTGGGGTTAGGACTAGGGATAGTGTTGGGGTGTGGGTTAGGGTTAGGGATGAGGGTTAGGGTTAGGGTTGGGTTTTGGGGTTAGGGTTGGGGAAGAGTTTAGGCTTAGGATATGTGTTGGGGTTATAGTTAGGGTTAGGGTTAGCGTTGGGCCTGGGGCTATGGTAAAGGTTATGGTAGGGTTAGGTAGGGTTGGTGTTGGGGGTTAGGTTTAGGGTTAAGTTTGGCATTACTATTAAGTTTCTTGTTAGGTTTCGGGTTGGGTTTGGGGTTTAGGGTTAGGGTTGGGGTTAGGGTTGGGGTAGGTGTTACTCTTAGGTTTAGAGCTGAGGTTGGGGGTTGGGGTTAGAGTTGGGGGTTGGGGTTGGGGGTTAGGGTTGGGGTTGGGATTTGGTTTGGGGTTAGGGTTAGGGTTAGCGTTACTCTGGGGTTAGTCTTAGAAAGTTTTAGGGTGCGGGTTGGGGTTAGGGATAGGGTTAAGATTAGGGGTGTTGGTTAGGGATAGTGTTAGGTTTAGTTTTGGGGTTTGGTTTAGTTTTAGGGTTAGGGTTGGGTTTGGGGTTTGGTTTAGGGTTAGGGTTAGGGTTAGGATTAGGGTTTGCGTTACTCTTAGGTCTAGGGTTAGAAAGGTTTAGGGTTAGGGTTAGGGATAGGGCTTAGAATTTGGGTTAGTGTTGGGGTTGAGGTTATGTTTAGGGTTTGGTTTGGGGTTAGGGTTAGGGTTAGATTTGGGGTTAGCATTACTCTTGGTTTTAGGGTAGAAGAGGTTTGGGGTTACGGTTGAGGTTGGGTGTTCGGGTTAGTGTTAGGATTAGGCTTAGGGTTGGCGTTTGGTTTAGGGTTAGGATTCGGGTTAGGGTTTGATTTAGGGTTAGGGTTGGTGTTAGGGTTAGCGTTACTCTTAGGTTTAGGGTTAGAAAATGTTTAGGATTAGGGTTAGGTTAGGGGTTAGGGTTAAGGTAAGGTTAGGTTTGGGGTTAGGGTTGGGTTTAGGGTTAGGGGTTAGTGTTTGTGTTTAGGGTTAGCGTTAGGGTTAGGGGTTACTGTTAGGGTTGGGTTGGGTTTAGGGTTAGCGTCAGGGTCAGGGTCAGGGTAATTGTTAGGATTAGCATTAAGGTTACCATTAGCGTTGGGGTTAGCGTTAGGTTTGGGGTTAGGGGTTAGGGTTAGTGTTAGGAATAGGTTTGGGGTTTAGCGTTAGGGTTGGGTTTGGGGGCTAAGGTTGGGGTTGGGGTTTGTTGAGGTTGATGTTAGGGTTGGGACTGGTGTAGGTGTTAGGGTTGGGATTGTGGTTGGGTTTAGGGTTGGGTTTGGGGTTAGGGTGAGGGTTGGGGTTAGAGTTAGGGTTAGGAATGGGGTTGAAGTTAGCGTTGAGGTTGGGGTCAGGGTTACTGTTGGGTTAAAGTTAGGGTTGGGGTTCGTGTTGGGGTTAGTTTAGGGTTAGTGTTAGGGTTAGGGTTAGGGTTCGTGTTAGGTTTAGTTTAGGGTTAGTGTTAGGGTTAGGGTTAGGGTTAGGGTTCGTGGTAGGGTTAGGGTTAGGGTTAGGATTCGGGTTAGGGTTAGGGTTCGGGTTAGGGTTAGGGATCGTGTTAGGGTTAGTTTAGGGTTAGGGTTCGTGTTAGGAGTTAGGGTTCGGGTTCGGGTTAAGTTTAGGGTTCGGGTTAGGGTTATGGTTAGGGTTTGTTAGGGTTAGGGTTAGGATTAGGGGTTAGGGTTATGGATAGGGTTTGGGTTAGGGTTAGGGTTTAGGGTTAGGGTTTGGGTTAGGGTTAGTGTTATGGTTCGGTTTAGGGTTAGGCGTTAGGGTTAGTGTTAGGGTTCGTGTTAGGGTTAGGGTTAGGGTTAGGGTTCAGTTTGGGTTTAGGTTTCTGGTTAGGGTTAGGGTTAGGGTTAGGTTTAGGGGTTAGGGGTTGGGGTTAGTGTTACGATTAGGGTTGTTGTTAGTGTTAGGGTTAGGGTTAGGGTTAGGGTTAAGTTTGGGATTGGGGTTAGAGTTGAGGTTGAGTTTAGTGCTGGGACATGAGTTGGGGTTAGGGTTGGGATTGTGGTTGGGTTTAGGGTTGGGGTTGGGGTTAGGGTTAGCGTTGGGGTTAGGGTTATCTTTAGGGTTAGGTTTGGGGTTTAATTTAGCCTCGGGTTTGGGGTTAGAGTTTGTGTTGGGTTACAGTTAGGGTTAGGGTTGGTGTTAGGGTTAGTTTAGCATTAGTGTTAAGTTTATGGTTCAGGCTAGGGATAGGTTTAGGACTAGGGGCTTGTGCTAGCGCTAGGGATTGGGCTAGGGTTGGGGCTAGGGTTAGGGATAGTGTTTGGTGTTATGTTTAGAGTTAGAGTTAAGTGTGGTGAAAGGGTGAGGGGTTGGGGTTGGGGTTAGGGATAGTGTTGGGGTTAAGGTTAGGGTTAGGGATGAGGGTTAGAGTTAGGGTTAGGTTTTGGGGTCAGGGGTTAGGGGAAAGAGTTTAGGCTTAGGATATGTGTTGGGGTTATATTTGGGGTTGGGGTTAGAGTTGGGCCTGGGGCTATGGTTGGGAAACGGTAGGGTTGGGTTGGGATTGGTGTTGGGGTTAGGTTTGGGGTTAAGGTTAGCATTACTATTAGGTTTCTTGTTAGGTTTAGGGTTTAGGGTTAGGGTTGGGGTTGGGGGGTTGGGATTGGGTTTAGGGTTAGTGTTGGGGTGGGAGTTAGGGTTAGGGTTGGGGATAGGTTTGGATTGGGGTTAGGGTTAGCGTTACTCTTGGGTTTATGGTTAGAAGAGATTTGGGGTTAGGGTTGGGGGTTGGGGTTAGGGTTGGGGTTTGGTTTAGGTGTAAGCTTAGGGTTAGGGTTAGGGTAGGTGTTACTCTTAGGTTTAGGGTTGGGTTTAGGGTTAAGGTTAGGTTAGGGGGGGGTTAGGGTTAGGGGTTAGGGATAGGGTTGGGATTTGGTTTAGGGTTAGGTTTAGGGTTAGGGTTGGCGTTACTCTTGGGTTTAGGGGTATAGGGGTTTGGGGTTCGGGTTAGGGTTAGGGATAGGGTTAGGTTTAGGGGTGTTGGTTAGGGATAGTGTTGGGGTTAGGTTTAGGGTTTGGTTTAGGACTAGGGTTGGGGTTAGATTTAGGGTGAGAGTTACTCTTAGGTCTGGGGTTAGAAGAGTTTTAGGGTTAGGGTTAGGGATAGGGCTTAAAATTTGATTTAGTGTTGGGGTTGGGGTTATGTTTAGGGGTTTGGTTTAGGGTTAGGGTTAGGGTTAGGTTTGGGGTTAGCATTACTCTTAGGTTTAGGTTAGAAGAGGATTAGGGTTACGGTTGGGGTTACAGGTTAGGGTTAGTGTTGGGGTTGGGCTTAGGGTAGGGTTTGGTTTACGGTTAGGATTAGGATTAGGGTGTGGTTTAGAGTTAGGGTTAGTGTTAGGTTTAGCGTTATAATTAGGTTTATGGTTAGAAAATGTTTAGGGTTAGGGGTTAGGGTTAAGGTAAGGGTTAGGTTTAGGTTTAGGTTTTGGTTTAGGGTTAGGTTTAGTGTTAGTGTTTGGGGTTAGCGTTAGAGTTAGGGTTACTGTTAGGGTTAGGTTTGGGTTTAGGATCAGGGTCAGGGTCACGGTCAGGGTAGTTGTTAGCATTAGCGTTAGTGTTATCAATAGCATTAGGGTTAGCGTTAGGTTTAGGGTTAGGGGTTAGGGTTGAGTGTTAGGAATAGGGTTGGGGTTTAGCGTTGGGGTTAGTTTAGGGCTAAGTTTGGGGTTGAGGTTGGGTTGAGGTTGAGGTTAGGGTTGGGACTGGGGTTGGGGTTAGGTTTGGGATTGTGGTTGGTTTAAGTGTTGGGTTTGGGGTTAGGGTGAGGGTTGAGTTTGGAGTTAGGGTTAGGATTGGGGTTGAAGTTAGGGTTGGGGTTGGGGTTAGGGTTAGAGTTGGGTTACAGTTAGGGTTTGGGGTTCGTGTTAGGTTTAGTTTAGGGTTAGTGTTAGGGTTAGGGTTAGGGTTAGGGTTCGTTTTGGGGTTAGGGTTACGGTTAGGATTATGTTAGGGTTAGGGTTAGGGTTAGGGTTAGATATAGGGATAGGGTTTAGGGTTAGGGTTTGGGTTAGGGTTAGGTTTAGGGTGAGTGTTAGGGGTTCGGTTTAGGGTTAGGGGTTAGTGTTAGTGTTAGGGTTCGTGTTAGGGTTAAGGTAAGGGTTAGGGTTAGTGTTGGGTTACAGTTTAGGGTTAGGGGTTCTGGTTAGGGATAGGTTTAGTTTTAGGTTTAGGGTTAGGGTATAGGGTTAGTGTTAGGATTAGGGTTCGGGGTTAGGGTTAGTGTTCGTGTTAGGGGTTATCATTAGGGGTTAGGTTTAGGGTTAGGTTGGGATTGGGGTTAGGGTTGAGGTTGAGGTTAGTGTTGGGACTTGGGTTGGGGTTAGGGGTTGCTATTGTGGTTGTGTTTAGGGTTGGGGTTGGGGTTAGGGTTAGGGTTGGTGTTATGGTTAGGTTTAGGGTTAGAGTTAAGTGTAGGGATAGGGTGAGGGTTAGGGTTAGGGTTAGGGATAGTGTTAGGGTTAAGGTTAGGGTTAGGGATGACGAGTTAGGGTTAGGGGTTATGTTTTGGGGTTACGGTTAGGTTTGGGGTTAGTGTTGGGGTAGGAGTTAGGGTTAGGTTTGGGGATAGGTTTAGGTTTAGAGTTAGGGTTAGCGTTACTCTTGGGTTTAGGGGTTAGGGATTTGGGGTTGGGGTTGGGGGTTGGGGTTGGGGTTGGGGGTTTGGTTTAGGGATAAGGTTGGGGTTGGGGTTAAGGTGGGTGTTACTCTTGGGTTTAGGGGCTGGGGTTGGGGTTAGTTTTAGGGTTTGGTTTAGGGTTATGGTTAGGGTTAGGTTTATGGTTTGGTTTAGAGGGTTAGGGTTAGGGTTATGTTTAGGGTTAGCGTTACTCTTAGGTCTAGGGTTAGAAAAGATTTAGGGTTGGGGTTAGGGATTGGGCTTAGAAGTTGGGTTAGTGTTGGGGTTAAGGTTATGTTTAGGGTTTGGTTTCGGATTAGGATTAGATTTAGGGATAGTGTTAGAGTTAAGGTTAGGGTTAGGGATGTGGGTTGGGGTTAGGGTTAGGTTTTGGGGTTGGGGGTTAGGGAAAGAGTTTGGGCTTAGGATATGTGTTAGGGTTATAGTTAAGATTAGGGTTAGAGTTAGGCCTAGGGCTAGGGGTTGGGGTTAGCGTGGGGTTAGGGTAGGGTTGGTGTTGGGTTTAGGTTTAGGGTTAAGGTTCGCATTACTATTAGGTTTATTGTTGGGTTTGGGGTTGGGTTTGGGGTATAGGGTTAGGGGTTGGGGTTAGGGGTTAGGATGAGGGTTAGGGTTAGGGTTGGGGTAGGGGTTAGGGTTGGGGTTGGGGATAGGTTTAGGGTTAGGGGTTGGGGTTAGCATTGCTCTTGGGTTTGGGTTAGAAGAGATTTTGGGTTGGGGTTGGGGGTTGGGGTTAGGGTTGGGGTTTGGTTTGGGGTTAAGGTTAGGGGTTGGGTTTAGGGTTAGCGTTACTCTTAGGTTCAGGGGTTAGAAGAGTTTTAGAGTTAGGGTTAGGGATAGGGCTTAGGGTTAGGGTTAGTGTTGGGTTTCGGGTTATGTTTAGGGTTTGGTTTAGGGTTAGGTTTGGGGTTAGATTTAGGGTTAGCGTTACTCTTGGGTTTAGGGTAAGAGGTTTGAAGTTACGGTTAGGGTTAGGGGTTAGGGTTAGTGTTAGGATTAGGCTTAGGGTTGGGTTTTGGTTTGGGGTTTGGTTTAGGGTTAGGGTTAGTGTTAGGGTTAGGTCTAGGGTTAGGTTTGGGGTTAGGGTTAGGGTTTCGGTTAGGATTAGGTTTAGGGTTAGCGTTTGGTTTAGGTTGGATTAGGGTGAGAGTTAGTTTTAAGGTTAGGTTTAGTGTTTAGGGTTGGGGTTAATGGTAGGGGTAGGGTTAGGCCTAAGGATAGGGTTAAGACTGGGGCTAGTATTAGGTCTATGGCCAGGGCTAAGCTAGGGTTAGTGTTAGGGTTGGGGTTTAGGGTTGGGGTTATGGTTACGTTTTAGAGTTAGCGTAATGGTTAGATTAGTGTTTGGGTTAGAGTTACAGTTTAGGGTTAGGGTTAGGATTTGGGGTTAGGTATAGGGTTAGTGTTAGTGTTGGGGTGAGGGTTAGGGTTAGTTTTAGGTTTAGGGTTATTGTTAGGGTTTATGTCAGTGTTTGTGTTAGCGTTAGCGTTAGGGTTAGGGTTTAGTTGGGGTTAGGGGTAGGGGTAGTGGTAAGGATAGAGGTATAGGTTGCAGTTAGGTTTAGGTTTGGGTTAGGGTTGATTTGGGGTTAGAGTTAGTTTTTGGGGTTAGAGTTTAGGGTTTAGGGTTGGGGTTGGGGTAGGGGTATGGTTAGACCTAAGGATGGGGTTTGGCCCTGGGGCTAGTGCTAGGGGGTAGGGCTGGGGCTAGACTAGGGTTGGGGTTAGGGTTCAGGGGTTGGGGTTAGGGTTGGGTTATAGAGTTGGGGTTAGGTTTGGTGTTAGTGTTAGGGTTGGGTTGGGTTTACGATTAGTTTTAGGTCTTGGCTTAGGGTAGGGTTAGGTTTAGGGTTGGGGTTGGGTTTAGGGATAGGATTGGGGTTAGCGTAACTGTTAGGGTTAGGGTTAGAAGAGGTTTAGACTTAGGGTTAGGGATAGAAAAGTGTTAGGATTGGGATTAGGTTAGTGTTAGGGTTAGGGTTAGGGTTGGGGTTAGGGATAGTGTTAGGGGTTAGGGTTAGGGATTACGGTTGGGGTTATGGTTAGGGTTTAGGGTTAGGGTTGGGGAAAGTGTTTAGGCTTAGGATAGGTGTTAGGGTTAAAGGTAGGATTAGGGTTAGAGATTAGGACTAGGGCTAGGGTTGGGGTTAGGGTTAGGGTAGGCTTAGGGTTACTGTGAGGGTTAGTGTTTAGTGTTAGGGTTAGAGATAGGGTTAGGGTTTAGGGTTGGGGTTAGGCAAAGTGTTTAGGCTTAGTATAGGTGTTAGGGTTAAAGTTAGAATTAGGGTTAGAGTTGGGACTTGGTCTATGGTTATGGTTAGGTTTAGGGTAGTGTTAGGTTTACGGTTAGTGTTGGTGTTTAGTGTTAGACTTGGGGTTAGGGTTAGGGAAAGTGTTTAGGCTTAGGATAGGTGTTAGTGTTAGATTTGGGATTAGGTTAGAGTTAGGACTAGGGCTAGGGTTAGGGTTAGGGTTGGGGTAGCGTTCGGATTTGGGGTTTCGGGATAGATTAGGATTAAGGTTGGGGTTTAGGTCTGGGGATAGTTTGGGGCTAGGGCTACTGCAAGGGCTAGGACTGGGGCTCCGGCTAAAGTTAGGATTAGTGTTAGGGTTTTTAGATTAGGGTTATGGTTAGGGTTTAGGGTTAGGGTAGGGTTAGGGTAGGGTTGGCGTTGGGGGTTAGGTTTAGGGTTAGGGTTAGAATATGGTTAGGGTTAGGGTTAGGGTTTGTGGTTAGTGTTGGGGTTTGGGTTAGTGTTAGGGTTGGGTTAGGATTAAGGTAAGGGTTAGTGTTTAGTGTTGGGTTTAGGGTTAGGGTTATGGTTTCGGGTTTAGGAATAGGGTTCCGGATTAGGAGTAGTGGTCTGGTTAGGGGCAGGGGTTGGGGTTAGGGTTAGGGTTATAAGAGTTGGGGTTAGGGTTAGGGTTAGGGTTTAATATTAGGGCTAGGGTTAGGGTTTAACGTTAGGGTTAGGGTTAGGGGTTAGGGGTTAGGTGTAGGTTTGGGGGTTAGATTAGGGTTAGGGATAGGGGTGGGGGTAGGGTTAAAGATATGTGTGGGTTAGTGTTAGGGTTACGGTTGTGTTAGGGTTATGGTTGGGGTTTAGGGACAGGTTTAGGGTTAGGGTAACGGTTATGGATAGGGTTAGGTCTGGGGCTGAGTGCTAGGTATGGGGGCTAGGTCTGGAAGCTGGGGTAGGGGTCGGGTTAGGGGTTGGGGTTGTGGTTGGGGTTAGGGTTGGGTTGGGGTTACCGTTACTGTTAGGGTTAGGGTTAGAAGAGGTTTGGGTTTAGGGTTAGGGTTAGAATAGGGTTAGGGTTAGGGTTGGGGTTAGGGTATTAGGAGTGGGATTAGGGTTTAGGATTTGGGGTTGGGGTTAGGTTAGTGTTAGGGCTGGGGTTTGGGGTTGGGGTTAGGGCTGGGGCTGGGGTAGGTCTAGGGGTTGAGTGCTGGGTCTGGGTTTATGGCTGGGGCTACATTTGGGGTTCGGTTGGTGTTTAGGGTTAGGGTTAGGATTAGGATTAGGTTTAGGGTTAAGGTTATGGTTGGTGTTTAGTGTTAGGGCTAGAGTTGGGGTTGGGTTTATTGTTAGGGATACTTTTGGGGCTGGGGCTGGTGCTGGGGTTGGGGTTGGGGTTTAAGTTTAGGGTTGGGGTTAGGGAGAGGGTTAGGGTAGGGTTAGGTTTGGGTTTGGGGTTGGAGTTGGGTTTAGTATTAGGATTAGCGTTGCTGTTATGTTTAGGGTTATAAGAGGTTTAGGTTTAAGGTTGGGTTAGAATAGTGTTAGGGTTAGGTTTAGGGTATAAGGGTTAGGGTGAGTGTTTGGGATTTGGGGTTGGTGTTAGGTTACTATTAGGGTTAAGGTTTGGGTTGGGTTTTCTGGTTATGGTTGGGATTGGGTTAGGGTTGGGGTTTGGGATTAGGGTTAGGGGGTTAGGTTAGGGGTTAGGTTAGTGGTAGGGTTATGCTTTGGGGTTAGGGTTAGGGATAGGGTTATGTAGGGTTGGGGTTTGGGATTATGGTTGGGGTTGGGGTTAGGGTTAGGGTAGGGATTGGGGTTGGGGTTACGGCTAAAGTTTAGGGTTAGGGTTAAGCTAGGACTGGCTTAGGGTATGTGTTGGAGTTAAAGTTACAGTTATGGTTAGAGTTATGCCTGGGGCTGGGGTTAGGGTAGGGTTAGGGTAGGGTTGGCTTTGGGGTTAGGTTTTGGGTTAGGGTTATCATTAAATTATGTTTATTGTTAGGGTTAGGGTTAGGTTTGTGGTTGGGGTTTAGGGTTAGGGTTGGTGTTAGGGGTTAGGATTAGGGTTGGGGTTAGTGTTGGGGTAGGGTTTAGGGTTAGGTTTGGGGTTAGAGTTGGGGCTATGTTTGGGGGTTAGGGTTTGTGTTGGGGTTGGGGTTAGATTTAGGGTTGGGTTTGGGGTTGGGGTTTAGGGTTGGGGTTAGGGTTGGGGTTGGGGTTGAGGTTAGTGATAGGGTTGAAGTTGATGTTAGGGGTTGGGGGTTGGGGTTGGGGGTGGGGTTAGGGTTTGGGTTTATGGTTAGGGTTAGGGTTACCTTTAGGGTTAAAGTTAGCGTTACTCTTAGGTTTAGTGTTAGAGGTTTAGGGTTAGGGTTAGGGGTTGAGGGTTAAGTTTAAGGGTTTAGGTTAGGGGTTAGTGTTACGGTTAGGGTTAGGGGTTAGGGTTATGGATTATTGTTGGGGTTAGGGTTAGGGTTAGCGTTACTCTTAGGTTTAGTGTTAGAATGGGTTTAGGGTTGAAGTTAGGATTAGTGTTAGGGTTAGGGTTAGGGGTTTTGGTTTGGGTTAGGGTTAGGGGTTTTGGTTTGCCTTGGGGTTAGGGTTGGGGTTGGGTTTAGGGTTAGGGTTTGGTTTGGGGTTAGTGTTCAGGTTAGGGTTGGGGTTTGGTTTAGGTTTAGTGTTAGGTTTAGGGTTTCCATTACTCATGGGTTTAAGGTTAAGGATAGGGTTAGGGGTTAGGGTTGGTGTTAGGTTTAGGGTTAGGGTTTGGTTTAGGGTTAGGGTTAGCCAGGGTAGGGTTGGGGTTTAGGGTTAGGGTTGGGGTTAGGGTATAGAGTTAGCATTAGGGTTAGGGTTAGTGTTAGGGGTTAGGGTTAGGGTCAGGGTCAGGGTCATGGGCTAGGGTTAGGGTTAGGGTTGGGGGTTAGGGTTAGGGTTAGGGTTAGGGGTTGGGGTTTGGGTTAGGGTTAGGGTTGGGGCTTAGGATTAGGGTTAGGGTTAGGGTTAGGTTTAGCATTATGGTTGGGTTCAGGTTTCGTTTACTTAGGGTTAGTGTTAGTGTTCAGGGTTAGGGTTAGAGTTCTGGTTTAGAGATAGGGTTTCAGAAAGTGTTAGGGTTAGGATTAGGGTCGGTTATGGTTAGGGTTAGGGTTAATGCTAGGGCTAGGGCAAGGCCTATGGTTAGGTTTAGTATTAAGTTTAAGGGGTAGGTTTAGGGGTTGTGGTTAGGTTTGGGTTTGGGTTAGGTTTATGTTTGGGGTTTAGAGTTTAGTGTTATGGCTAGGGTTGGGGTTGGGGCTAGTGCTAGGGTTAGATCTGGGGCTAGGGCTGGGGTTAGGGCTTGGGCTGGGGCTAGGGTTAGTGTTGGGGTTGGGTGAGTTTTCGGGTTAACGTTAAGGATAGGGGTAGGGTTTTGTTAGGTTTAGGTTAGGGTTAGGTGTAGGGGTAGGTTTGGGTTAGGTTTAGGGTTAAGGGTGGGGGTAGAGGTATGGTTGGGTTATGTTTAGGTTTAGACGAGTTAGTGTTAGGGTTGGGGTTAGGGTTAGTGTTAGGGGTTAGGGTTACGGTTAGGGTTAGGGTTAGGGTTAGGGTTAGGGTTCAGTGTTAGGTTTTGAGTTAGGGTTAGGGTTATGGTTAGTATTAGGGTTAGGGTTAGGGTTTGTGTTTAGGGTCAGATTGAGGGTTAGGGATCAGGGATTTGGGAAAGGGTTAGGGTTAGGGTTAAGGGTAGGGTTAGGGATTGAGGTTAGGATTATGGTTAGGGTTAGGTTTGGATTAGCGTTAGCGTTAGGGTTAATGCTGGGGCTGAATTCCAACCCTTTCACTAACCTTAACCCAATCCTAACCCTAACCCAAACCACAACAGATACCCCTACCCCTACCCCTACCCCTAAACCTTAAATCTTAACCTAAGCCTGGCAACTCTAGCCCTGACCTAATCTTACCCTCTCCTGGCCTAACCAGTAACCCTAGCCCTATCCTATGCCTGAACAATAAACGTAACCTGGCCTAACTCAGCCTAGCCCTAGCACTGCCCTTGCCCTGCCCTGCCCCTGCCCCTAGCCTGACGCTGGGGCCAGCCCTGACCATGGCCCTGGCCTGGCCATGACCATGGGCACCTTAGGCCTTGGCCCTGGCGGCTCTGGCCTGGCCTGGCCTGATCCCTGGCCTGGCATTGGCCTGGGCACTGGCCGTGGCCTACCATGGCATGGGCCTGGCACTAGGCCTGGCCTGGCCCTAGCCTAGCCTGGCCCTGGCCTAATCCTGGCCTTGTCCTAAGTGTGGCCTGGCCTAGCCCTTAGGCCCTGTTCTGGCCATGACCTGGGCCTAGGCCTCTTCTAACCGTGATCCTAGCAGTGGCTTGGCTGGCCTAGTCCTGTCCCTGGCCCAGCAACGGCCTAGGCCTGGGCCTGTCCTGGGCCAAGGCCTAGCCTGGCCGTAAAGCTAACAGCAGCCCTGGCACTGGCACTAGGCCCTGGCCCCTGGCCTAAGGCCCAAGCCTGGCCTGGCCTAGCACTGGTCCTAAAGCCTGGCCCTGGTCTGGCCCTGGCCCTAGCCTGGCACTCGCCATGGGCCCTAACCCTGTCTTTGGGTCTAGCCCTGCCCCCTAACCTTGGCCTGACCATAGGCCTAGGCTCTGGCCTAAAGCTAAGCCTGGCCTGGCCCAAGGCCCTGGCCCAGGCCTGGGTGCAGATCACTGGCCCATGGCCTGCACTTGCCCTGCCTGGCCTGGCCAAGGCCTGGCCTAGCACTGGCAGCTGGCCTGGCACTGGCCTGGCCTGGCACTGGCCTAGGCCTGGTCTAACCTGGCCTGGCCCTAATGCTGGCCCTAACTGCCCAGCCTGGCACTGGCACTAGCCTGTCACTGCCTTGGCCCTGGGCCCTGGCCTAGGCCCTAGCCTGGCCTGACCTGGCCTGGCCCTGGCCCTGGCCTGCCATTGGCCCTGGGCCTAGGCCTGTCCTTGGGCCTAGCCCTGGCACTGCCCTCGGCCTGGCCTAGGCCTGAGTCCTGGCCTGAAGGCCCAGGCCCTGGCCCGGCCTGGCCCAGGCCCTGGCCCTGGCCTGGCCCCTGCCCTGGCCTTGCCCTGCTCCTGCCCCTGGCCCTGGCCTGGCCCTGGCCCTGGGCCTGGCCTGGCCCTGGCCTGTGCTAGCCTGGCCTGGCCCTGCCCTAGGCCTAGGCCTGGCCTGGCCTGGAGTCCAGTCTTGGCACTGGCTCTGGCCTGGCACTGGCCCTGTCCTGGCCCTGGCCTGGGCCTGGCCTGGCCTGGCCAGAGGCACTGGCCTGCCTGGCCTGGCCTAACCTGGCCTGGCCTGGCCTGGCCTGGCCATGGGCCTGGCCTAGGCCTGGCCCTGCCTGGCCCTGGCCTAGGCCTGGCTGGCCCGGCCTAGGCCTGGCCTGGCCTGAGCCAGGCCCTGGCCTGGGCCCCCCCTGGCCTGGCCTGGCCAGGCTCTGGCCTGGCCTGGCCTGGCCTGGCCCTGGCCTGGCCTCGGCCTGGCCTGGCCTGGCCTGTCCTGGCCTGGCCTAGTCTGGCCTGGCCCTGGCCTGGGCCACTGGCCTGGCGTTGGACCTGGCCTAGTCCTGGCCCTGGCACTGGCCTGGCTGTGGCCTGGCCTGGTCCTGGCACTGGCCTGGCCTGGGCCCTGGGCCTGGCTCTGGCTGTGGCCTGGGCCTGGCCTGGCCAGGCCCTGACCTGGGCCTGGCCTGGCCCAAGGCCAGGCCCTGGCCTGGGCCTGCCTGGCCTGGCCTAGGCCAGGCTCTGGCCTGGCCTGGCCTGGCCTGGGCCAGGCTCTAGGCCTAGGCCTGGCCTGGCTGTGGCCTGGCACCCGGCCTAGTCCTGGCCCCCAGCTGACCTGAGCCTGGCCTGATTTGGGCCAGCGCTGGCCTGGCTCGGCCATGGCCGGAGCCTAGGCCCTGGCCCTGGCCCTGGCCCCCAGGCCCAGCCTGACCCCAGGCCACCAGTCCCGGCCCTAGCCCCTGGCCCCAGTCCCGGCTGTGCCTGGCCCCGTCCCTGGGCCCAGCCTGGCCTGGCCTGGCTGGCCCTAGGCCCTGGCCCTGCACTGGCCCTGGCACTGAAGGCTCTTCTGGCCCTGATCCTGGAGTGGCGCTGGCCTGGCCTGGCCATGGCTCTGGCCTAGTGCTGGCCTGGCCCCCGGCCTGGCCTGAGCCCCAGCACCAGCCTTGGCCCCAGCCACAGTCCCAGCCTGGCACCAGCCCCAGTCCCCAGGCCTGGCCTGACTGGCCCCAGCCCTGCCAGCCTCAGGCTAAGTCTTGCCTGGCCCTGTCCTGGCCACTGGCCTGGCACTGGCCTGGCCACTGGCTCTAGTGCTGGCACTGGCCCTGGCCTGGCCCAGGCCTGGCTGGCTAGGCCTGGCGGTGTGCTGGCTCTGGCGCTGGCCTGGCCTGTGCCTGGGGCCTAGCCCTGGCGCCTGGCTAAGGCCCTGGCCTGGCCTGGCCTGGCCTAAGGCCTGAGCCTGGCCTGGCCTGGCCTGGCCATGGTCCTGGCCCTGCAGTGGCCTGGAGTCCTGGCCTGGCCTGGCCTGGCCTAGGCCTGAGCGTGGACCGTGCCTGACCCCTGGCCCTGTCCTGGCCTGGCCTAACATTGGCTCTGGGCCCTGGCCCTTGGCCTGGCCTGGCCTAGCACTGGCACTAAGCCTGGCTCTGGCCTGGCCCCTGGCCTTAGCGCTAAGGCCTGGCCTGGGCCTGACCTGACTCTGACCTGGACACCTGACCTGGCCTGAGCCTGGCCTGGCCTGGCCTAAGGCTGGCCTGACCTAGGCCCTGGCCTGGCCTGTCCTAGGCCTAGGCCTGTCCCTGGCCCAGGCCCTAGGCCCAGCCTAAGCCTGGCCTGGCAAAGTCTGGCCTATCCTGGCCCAGGCCAGTAGGCCCTGGCCTCTGCCCGGTCCTGGCCTAGGACCTGGCCATATGCCTGGCCCCTGGCCTGGCTCCAGCGCTGGCCTGACCTTAAGGCCTGGCACTGGCCTGGCCTGACCTTGGGCCTGATGCCCAGCCTGGCCTGGCCTGGCCTGACCAGCCCTGGCCCTGGCCTGGCCTAGCCCTGGCCTGGCCTGGCCCTGCCTGGCCTACTGGCCTGGCCTAGCTGGCCTGGCCTGATCCTGGGCCTGGCATTAGGCCTGACCTGGCATTTGACCTGGCCTGGCCATGGCCTGGCACTGGCCTGGCCTGGGCCTGGCCCTGGCCCTTGCCTCACCTGGCCTAGCCCGGCCTAGTTAAGGCCCTGGCCTGGCCTGGCCTGGCCTAGGCTGGCTGACCTAGGCTTAGGGTAGCACTGGCCGTGACCCTCGGCCTGGTCCTGGCCTGGGCCAAGGCCCTGGCCCTGGCCTGGCCCCTGGCCTGGCCCTGCCCCTGGCCTAACCTGCCCCCAGCCCTGCCCCTGACCCTTGGCGCTGGCCTAAGGCTCACCCAGCCTAGCCATAGCCTGGCCATGGCCCGGCTCTGGCCTGGCCCTGGCCCTGGACCTAGCCCCAGCAGTGGCCTGGCCAGAGATCCTGCCATGGACTCCTAGGCCCTGGCCCTGGCCTGGCCTCATCCCAGCCTGACCGTGGCTCTGGCCTGACCCATGGCACTGGCCTAGGCCTTGCCCTAGTCCTGGCCTAGCCTTGCCCCTAGGCTCTGTCCATGGCCTTGGCTCTGGCCTGGCCCTGGCCCTGGCCTAATCCTGGCCCTGGCACCTAGCCTTAGCACTAGCCTTGGCCGTGTCGCTAGTCCCAGCCAGTGCCCTACCCATGCCTCTGCCCTGTCCTGGCCTGGCACCCTGGCAAGGCCTGGCACCTGGCCTGGCTCAGGCGCTGTCCTGAGGCTTAGGCCTGGCACTGGCCTGGCTCAGGCCTTGCATTTGGCCTGGCCTGGCCAGTGACCCTGTCCTAGTCTTGGCCTGGCTCGTCTGGCCTGACCCTAGGCCTGCTGCTTCCCGTCTGCCTGCCCTTGCCCCTGCCCTGGCCTGGCCCTGGCTTAGGCACTAGTCCTGGCCTTAGCCCGGCCCTGTCCCTGCCCTGCTCCTGGCACTGGCCTGACCTTAAGGGTGACACTGTCCTTAAGGCCTAGGCCCTGGCCTAGGCCTGGCACTGGGCACTGGGCACTGGCCTAGTCCTGGCACTGGCCCAGGCCCTGGCCCTGTCCTGGGCCTGGCACTGGCACTGGCCTCTGGCCTTGCCCTCTGGCCTGGCACTGGCCTAGGCCTGAGGCCTGGAGTCCTGGCACTGGCCTAGGCCTGGTGTGACACAGCATGTGTGCCCTGCGCCTGTCACTGGTCCTGGCCTAGTCTGGCACTGGCCTTGGCTCTGGACCCTGGCCCTAACTCCGTCCCTGGCCTTAGGCCCAGCCCTGGCTCTGGCCTAGGCCATGGCCCTGGCCTAGCCTGGCCAGTGGCCAGGCCCTAGGCCTAGCACTGGCCCTTCGCCCGTTCCCCTACCCCGTAAGCCCTGCCCCTGACCGATGGCTCTGGCCTAGGCCTAGCCTGGCCCTAACACTAACCATAAGCCTAAGCCATGCCCTAGCCCAAGGTCTAGCCCTGGCCCTAGCCTAGCCTAACCATAAGGCCTAAGCCAGCCCTACCCTGGTCTGGCCTGGCCTAGCCTGGCCTGGCCTGGCAATGGCCCTGGCTCTGGCCTATCTCTTGCCCTGGCCCCAACACTGGCCTAAGTCTGGCCTAAAAACAGGCCTAGGCCAGCCATGGCACTGCCCTTGGCCTGACCCCAGCCCGTCCCCATGCCACTGCCCTTAAGGCTAATGCTAGCCTGGCCCCTAGCTGTGATGCACTAGCACTGGCCCTGCTCCTGCACTTGCACCCTGGCCTGGCCTGGCCCTGGCCTGGGCCTGGCCTGGCCTGGCCTGGCACTTGCCTAGGCTTGGCCGCTGCGTAGGCAGCAGTTCTGGCTCTAGGCCTGGGCCCTGGCCCCTGGCCTGGCCCCAGGCCTGAGGTGGCACTGGCCTGGCTTTGGCACTGGCCTAGGCCTGGCCTGGCCCCAGTATTGGCCTGACACTAGGCCTGGCCTGGCCCTGGCCTGTCCTGGACCTGGCCTAGGCCTGGCATTGATCCTGGGGCCTAAGGCCTGGCACTAGTCCTGGCCTGGCCTGCCCCTGCCGCTGGCCTGCTTCTGCCATGGCCCTGGCCCTTGGCCTGGCCCTCTGGCCTGGCCTGGGCATGTCCCTGGCCTGGCCTGGCCTGGCCTGGTTCCTGGGCCTAGGCCTGGCCTGGCCTGGGCACTGGCCCTGGCCCTGGCCTTGGCCCTGGCGAGGCCCTGGCCCTGGCACTGGCCTCGACAGCACTGGCCCTGGCCCTGGCCTGGCCTGGCCATGGCCATGGCCTAGGCCCCCAGGCCCTGGCCTGGCCTGGGCCTTGTGCCCTGGCCTTGGCCTGGCCCAGGCCTGCCCAAGGCCTGTCCATGGCACTGGCCCTGCACACAGGGCCGTGCCCCTGCCCTTGCCCTGCCCGTGGCCTGGCCAGGCCTAGCACAGCCCTGGCCATGCCATGGCCTGGCCGGTCGTAGGCCCTGAGCCCTGGCCTAGGCCTGGCTCCAGGCACTTGCCTAGCACTGGTGCTGGCACAGCCCTGGCCTGGTGCTGGCCCTGGCTGTGACCACCAGTGCTAGCACTGGCCTAGTCCTGGCACTAAAGGCCTAGCCCTGGCCGTGACGGCTTTTCCTAGGCCCTGGCCTAGGCCTAAGCCTCTTCTGGCCTTGCCTAACAGTGGCAGCTGGCCTAAACGGCCTGGCCCCAGCCTGACCCTAGGCCCTGGCCCAGCCTGGCCCTGGCCTAGCACTGGCCTGGCCTAGGCTCTGTTCCTCACCCCTGGCCTGATCCCTGGCCGGACCTGGCAATGGCCTGGCCATGACCGTGGCCTGGCCTGGCCCTCCTGGCTCCTGGCACTGGGGTGGCCTGGCCCTTGCCTGTCCTGGCCTGACCTGGGGCCATGGCTCCTAGGCCCTTGCCTAAAGCTGCCCTGCCCTGTCCTCAGCTAGGCCTAATGCTAGGCCTTGCCTAGCCTGGCCTGGCCGTGGCCCTGGCCCTGGCCCTGGCCCTGGCCTAAGCCTGGCCATGGCCCTGGCCTGGGCCTGGCCTGGCCTAACCCCACCCCCGACCCTGGCCTAGCACTGCCTGGGCCTAGGCTAGGCCTGGCCTGGCCTGGCCCTGGCCGCCGCTTGCTCTGACCCTGTCCTGGCCCTAGGCCTAGGCCTGGCCATGACCATAGGCCTAAGGCCTGGCCTAATGCTGGGCCTAGCACTAACCCAGCCTAATCCTAGCCTAAAGCAGCCCCCAGCATAGCCTTCCCCTGCCCCTGCCTACCACTGCCCTACCCGTGATCTTAAGCCCTAACCGTGACCGGACCCTAACGCTAGCCCTAGCCTAAATCTAAGCCTCTTCTTGCCCAAAGCTAACAGTAATGCTAGCCTAGCCCCAGCCCCAGCCACAGCCTAACGCTAACCGTGCCTAGCCCCAAGCCAGCCCTAACCTAGCCTAGCTCTGGACCTGGCCCTGGCCCTGGCTCTAATCCTGGCCCTAGCCTGGCCCTGGCCTAAGGCCTAGTCTCTGGCCTTTGCCCTGGCCCTGGCCCTGGCCCTAACCAGGCACCAGCCCTGGCCCTAGCCGAGTCCTGGCCTAGTCCCTGGCCTGGCCTGGCCTGGCCTGGGCTCTAGGCCCTGGCCTGACTGGCCCTGAGATGGCCCAGGCCCAGGCCCAGGCCCTGCCCTCCCGCTGCCTCTGGCCTAGCACTGGCCCTAGCCTGGCCTGGCATTGGCCCTGGCACTGGCCATGGCCCTGGCCTGTCCTGGCCCTGATCCTAGGCCTGACCATGGGCTCTGAGCCCCAGGCCTGGCCTGGCCCAGGCCTGGCCTGGCCTGGCCTACCCCAGGCCATGCACCTTGCCCTGCTCCTGCCCCTGCCCTGCCTGTGGCCTGGCCCTAGTCCTGGCCCTGGCCTGGCCCTAACCGTGTCCTGGCCCTGGCCTGGCCTAGGCCTGATCCTAGGCCTAAAGGCTGCCAGTGGCCTGGCCCTGCCCCTAAGGCTGCACTGGCCTGGGTCCTGAGGCCTAGGCCTGGCACTGGCCTGGGCTCTGGCCTGACTAATGGACCTGGCACTGGTCCTTTGCCTGAGGCTGGCCCTGGCCCTGGCCTGGCCTAGGCCATAGGCCCTGGCCTGGCCTAGACTGGACCTGGCCTGGGCCTAGCACTGGCACTGGCCTGGTCCGAGGCATGGCCTGACCCTAGCCCCTGGCCTGGCCTAGCACTGGCACTGGCCTCGGCCCCTAGTCCTGCCCTTGCCTGGCCGTGACCTAGGCCTGGTCCTGGACCTGTCCTGGATGTGGCCCTGGCT
>CAKJTW010000770.1:0-19434 GCA_917880005.1 Nanger dama
TAAACACAAACCTAACTCTAACCCTAAACCATAAACCCTAACCCTATCCTTAACCGTAACCAAACTCCAAACCCTAACACTAATTTCAACCCATTCCCTATCCATGCCCCTACCTAACCATAACTTTAACCCTAACCCCTAATACTAACTATAACCTAAACCCAAACCCCTAACCCAAATTCTAACCTAACCCTAACCTCAGTCTGCCCTAGCCATAGCAGTAACAATAGCCATAGCACTAACCTATCTCTAGCCTAACCCTAACCCTAACACTAACAGTAAATTTAACCCTAAAAACAAACCAAACCCAACCCATAGCACTAACCTTAACCACTGATCCCAACCCATCCCCCATACCACTCACCCCTAGCCTAATACTAACCCTAACCCCTAACCGTAACCTTAACTGTAACCTTACCCATACACTTATACCTAACCAAATCCAACCTAACTCTAACCCTAACCTAGACCCAGCCTTACCTAAACTTAACCCCTAACCTAAACCTAATCCTAACCTAAGCCTAACCCCAAAAATCCCAACCCTAATACAAACCTAAGAGTAACACTAACCTAACCCTAAAACCAACTTAAACCTAAACCCTAACCTTAATATTAAACCTAACACTAACCTAACTAGCCCTAACCCTATCCCTAGTCTTGACCCCTAACACTAACACTAATCCTAAACCTAAAACCTAACACCAACCCTAACCATAACCATAACCCTACAATAACTCTAAATCCTAGCCCTAACCCCTAACCCTAAACCTAACCCTAAAACCCAACACCCAAAACTAATCCTAACCAAAAACCTTAACCTAACCCTAACACCAACCCCAACCCTAACTCTAACCCCAACCCTAAACCTAATCCTAACCTTAACCCTAACCCCAACACAACCCTCCAAACCCTAACCCAAAACCCCAACAGTAACCCCCTAACCCCTAACCCTAACCCTAACCCTAAATCTAATCCCAACCCTAACCCTAAAATCAACCCTAACCCCTAATTCTAACCCAAACCCTAATGCTAATCCCTAATCCTAAACCCTGACACTGACTTTGCCTGACCCTGTCCCGATCCTGACCCTAACCTCACTCCTAATCCTAACCCTAACACAACCCTAACCCCCAACCCCAACCCTCCTAACCCCAAACTCCAACCCTAAACCCCAACATACAACCCCTATCCCAAAATCTAATCCCAACCCCAACCCTAACACTCAACCCTAACCCCACCTCCAACCCCCAAACCTAACCCTAACGCTAATCCCAACCCCAACCCTGACACTGACTCTGACCCTGACCCTGTCCTGGATCCTGACCCTAACCCTAACTCAAACCTAACCTCAATACTCAATACTTCAAACCCTAACCCCAACTCAATCCCAACCTGTAACCTAACCCTAACCCTAATCAAACCCTAAACCTACCCTAACCCCAACCCCAACCCCAAATCTCTAACCCCACACATAATAGTAATGCTAACCCAAACCCCAACCCTAACCCCAAAACAAACCCTAACGCCTAACCCCAACCCCCCTAACCCTAACCCCCAACCCCCAACCTTGGGCTGTAGCCGTAGCCCCAGCCCTCAGCACTAGCTCTAGCCCCAACCCTAACTCTCTAATCCCTAAACCTAACACTAACATCACAGTAATCCCTAATCCCAAATCCTAACCCCAACTCTAACTCCAACCCCCCAATACTCAACCCTCAACACTCAGCCTCAACCCCCTAATCCTACCTCACCCCAAACCCTAACCCTAACCCTATTCTAACCCTAACCCCAACTAAACCTCTTCTAACCCAACCCCAACAGTACCTAACCCTAACCGTTACCCTCAGTCCCAACCCAAACTGCAACCATGAACCTACCCCAACCCCAAACCTAACCCCAACCCTTAAAACTAACCCCAACCCTAACCAAACACTAACACCAACCCTAATTCTAAAACCTCACGCAAAGACAATCTTAACCCTAACCCTAACCAATAGCACTAACCCCAACCCTAAAGCCTAACCCTAATTCTAACCTTCAAACACTAACCCCAAACCCTAAACTTTGCCTTACCATAGCCCCTAGCCTTAGCACTGGGCCCTGTCCTCAACCCAGCCTTACCCCTAACCCTACCTTACCCCCAACCCCAACTCAGCCCAACCCCTAATGGCACCCCAACCCTAACCCTAGCAACACTAACTGTAATCTTCCCCACCGCCAACCCCAACCCACCTAACCCCAACCCCTAACCCTAACTGAAACCTCAACCCTAACACTAACCCCAACCCTAACCACAAACCTAACCCTGACCTAACCCTAACCCCAAATCTAAACTTTCTAACCCTAACCCTAACAGTAACACTAACCCTAAACCTAACCCCAACCCCCACTCAACCCCACCCTAACACCCTAACATACCCTAACCCCTAAACCTAACCCTAACCCTGACCCTAACCTTAGCCCTAGCACTATCCCTAGCTCCCCACGCCATCCCAGCCCTAACCCTAACCCAACCCCAACCCAACCCCAACCCCAACACTAAGCCTAAACCCAGCCATACCCCTTCCCTACCGCTAACCCTACTTTGCCATACAAACCCCAACCTCCCTAACCCTAGCCCTAAACATATCCCTAACCCTAACCCTAACCCCGCCTAAATCCTAAAACCCAACACTAAAGCCAAACTTAACCCTAACCATAACCCTAACCCTAATTCCTAAACGTAAACCCAACCCCTAACCCCTAAACACCAACCCTAACCCTAACCTTAGCTCCTAGCCGACGCCCAGCCCTAGCACTCAGCCCTGCCCTAACACTCAGCCCCAGCTCCTAACCCCTAACCCATAACCATAACCATAACCCCTAAACCCAAACCCCAACCCCTAACCCTAAACCCCATACCTTAATCCTACACCCCCAACCCAAACGCTAACCAAAACCTATCCATAAAAAGCTAACCTACACCCAAACTGCACCCCTACCCCTTACCCCCACCGTAACCCTAACCCTAACATAGTCCGCACCGACCATAACCCTAACCCTATCCCTAAACCTAAACCTAACCCAAACCCTAATCCAAACACTTACCCTAACCCTAATGCCAACACAACCCCTAACCCCAAGGCTAACCCGAACTGTAACCACCAATACTAACACTAACCCTAATCCTAATCCCAAATCCTAACCCAACTAAAACTTTTTTCTAAACCCAACCCTAAACCCTTTCTAACCCTTACCCTAACAATAATGCTAACCCCAAACTCAACCCTAACCCCAACCACAACCCTAAACTAACCTAACCCCTAACTTAACCCTAACACTAACCCTAACCCCCAAATCATTCTCACCAACCCTAACCCTAACAATAACCCTAACTACAACTATAAACCTAACCCTCATCCCAACTCCCAACACTAAGAGTAACCCAACCTTTACCCTAATCCCAACCCTAACCCCAAACCATAATCACTAAACCCCAACCCCAAAGCTAACCCTGCCCTATCCCTAACCCCTAAACCCAATGCTAAACCTTACCCTAACCCCTAGCCTTAGGCTGCAGCCCCCAGACCTAGCACTAGCCCTAGCCCTAACCCTAGCCATAGCCCTAACCCTAAGCCTAACCCCTAACCCTAACCCCAACCCCAACCCTAACCCTAACACCATCCTAAACCTAACCTTAACCCTAACCCTAACCCTAGCCCTAGCCTTACCCCTTTCCCTAACCCTATACTTAGCCCTAAACCCAAACCTAACCATAACCATAAACCCTAAACCTTAACCTTAATGCTAAACCTAACACTAACCCAACCCTAATACTAACCCTAAACCCAACCCCCAACCCATACCCTTCCCTACCCCTACCACTACCCCTACCCGTAATCTTAAACCCTAACCATAACCCGAACCCCTAACGCTAAACCCAACACTAAATCTAAACCTCTTCTTGCCCAAAACTAACAGTAATGCTAACCCTAACCCCAACCCCAACCCCAACCCCAACCCTTACCGTGCCTTAACCCAAACCCAACCCTAACCGTAAACCCAACTCTAGCCCTAGCCCTAGCCCTAGCCCTAATCCTAAACCCTAACCCTAGCCCTAACCCTAAACCCTAACACTAACCTTTACCCTAGCTCCTAGACCTAGCCCCTAACCCGAGCACCAGCCCTAGACCCAACCCGGATCCCTAGCCCTAATCCTAACCCTCAACACTCAACCCTAACCTAAACCCTAACCCCTAATCCTAACCCTAACCCCTAATCCTAACCCTAACCCCTAGCCCAAACCCTAGCCCTAACCCTATCCGCTCCTAACCCTAACCCTTCAAACCCAATCCTAAACCCAAAAGCTACCAGTAACCCTAACCCTACCCTATACCTACACTAACCCCTAAATCCTAAACCTAAACCTAACACTAACCCTAAACTCTAACCCCAACAATAGTCCCAGCACCAGCCCTTGCCCTAAAAGTAACCCTACCCCTAACCCTAACCCTAAACCATAAACCCTAAATCTAACCCAGCCTACAAACTAGACCTAACCCTAAACCCAACACTAACACTAACCCTAATCCCAAACATAACCCTAACCCCCAACCCTAACCCAAACCTAACCCTAACACTAACATTAACCTCAACTCCTAATCTTACCCTTACCCCTAACCCTAACCCTAACCCTAGTCCTAGACCTATCCCTAGACATAGCCTTAGCTTTAAATCCTAGCCCTAGCACTAGCCCCAAACCTAAACCTAACCCTAACCCAACCTTAACACTAACCCTAACACTACCCTCAACCCCTAATCCTACCCATACCCCTACCCCTACCCCTAAACCTAACCTCAACTCTAATCCTAACCCTACCCTAAACCTAACCCTATTCTAACGCTAACCCTAAATCTAAACCTCTTCTAACACTAACCCTAACAGTAACGCAAACCCTAACCCTTACCCTAGCCCTAACCGAAACCCTAGCATGAACCTGACCCTAACCCCAACCCCTAACCCTAAACCTAACACTATCTGCAACCCTAACAAAAACACTAACACTCACCCTAAACCTAAACCTAAATCTAAACTAATTTTAACTCTAACCTAACCAATAACACTAACACTAACCTAAATCCTAACCCTAACCCTAACCCTAAACTCGAACTCTAAACCTAAACTTTGCCCTAACCAGAGCCCTAGCCCTAGCACTAGACCTGTCCCTAAAAGCCCCATCAGCTGCTTTCGTTAGGTTTGGCTAGGAGTTAGGGTTAGGGGCTAGGATAGGTTAGGGTTAGGGTTAGGGATAGGGTTTAGGGTTAGACTTGGGGTTAAGGTTAGTGTTAGGTTAGGGGTTAGTGTTAGGGTTAGGTTTAGGATCAGGGTAGAGGTCAGGTTTATGGTTAGGGTTAGCTTTAGGGTTAGCGTTAGTGTTGAGGGATAGTGTTAGGGTTAGGGTTAGGGGTTAGGGTTAGGGGTTAGGGTTAGTGTTAGGGTTAGTGTTAGGGGTTAGGGTTTGGGTTAGGGTTAGGGTTAGGGTTAGGGGTTAGGGTTAGGGTGGGGTTGGGGTGGGGGTTGGGGTTGGGTTAGGGGTTGGGTGGGTTTAGGCTTGGGATGGGTTGGGTTTAGGGTTGGGACTAGGGTTCTGGTTAGGGTTGGGGTTGGGGTTAGTGTAGGGTTGGGGTTAGGTATGGGGTTAGGTTAAGTTAGGGTAGGGGTTGGGGTTAGGATTAGGGTTGGGGGTTGGGGTTAGGGTTAGGGTTAGGTTTGGTTTAGGGTTGTGGTTATGGTTAGGGGTTTTGGTTAGAGTTAGGGATAGTGTTACGGTTAGGTTAGGGGTTAGGTTTAGGGTTAGGGGTTGAGGTTAGAGTTAGGGTTAGGGTTAGGGTTAGGGTTAGCGTTAGGGTTGGTGGCTAGGTTAGGTTGAGTTAGGGCTTGGTGGTTGAGGGTAGGAGTTAAGGTGGTTAGGGTTGAGGTTAGGGTTATGGTTGGGGAGGGTTAGGGTGAGGTTAAGGATAAGTATTCTTAGGATTGGAGGATTTTGAGTAGAGGTTTAGGTTAGGGGTTATGGTTTGGGAGTTAGGTTTAGAGGTTAGGAGTAGGGGGTAGGGTCGGGGTTAGGCTTAGATTTAAGGTTGGGGTTGGTGTTAGGAGTTAGGGTTGGGTTTGGGGTTACGGTTAAGTGTTAAGGTTAGAAGGTTTGGAAAGGTAGGGTTAGGGGTTAGGGGGCTTGGTTAGGGTTAGAGCTTAGGGGTTAGGGTTAGGGTTTGGGTTAGGATTAGTTTGAGTTAGGGGTTAGAGAGTTGGAGATTAGGAGTTGGTGCATGGTTAGGGTTAGAAAGGGGGTTAGGGGTTGGAAGTTGAGATAGAGATTAAAATTCAGACAGTTTGGGTTTATGCTTGGGTTGAGTTAAGTGAAGGTTGGTTTAAGTTAGGGGTTAAACTTGGTGTTAAGGTTAGTGTTGAGTTTAGGATTAGGGTTAGGTTTAAGGTTTGGTTTAGGGTTAGGGTTCAGGTTAGGGTTATGGTTCGGGCTGAGGATAGTTGAGGACTAGGGCTAGTGGGTAGCTAGAATGGGAGCTAGGTCTGGGCTGGTTGGGTTGGTGTTTAGTGTTGCAGTTGGGGTTAGGTTAAGGGTAGGATAGTTTAGGGTTGGGGTTACTGGTTAGGGATAGTTTGAGGTTAAAGTTAGGGTTAAGTTAGAGTTAGGCCTAGGCTAGGGTTTAGGGTTGGCAGTGGATTGGTTTGGGTTAAGGATTAGCATTACTATTAGTTTATTGTTATAGAGGGTTGGGTTTAGGTTGGATGAGAGAATAGGGTTAGTGCTGGGGTTACGGGTAATTTGGGTTTGTTGGTGGTTGGGGTTGGGTTTAGTGTTGAGGTTTGGGACCAGGGTTAAGGCCAAGACAGCAGTGTTTAGTGTTAGTGTTAGGAGTTTGGGTTTAGGGTTAGGGTTGGGGGTTAAAGTTAGGATTAGGTTTGGGGTTAGAGTCAGGATCAGGATTGAGGTCAGGGTCAGGATCAGGGTCAGGGTTTAGTGTTAGGTTTAGCATTAGGGTTGACGTTAGGGTTAGGGTTAGTGTTGGGTGTTAGGGTTAAGGTTAGGTTTAGGGTTCCGGGTTAGTGTTAGTGTTTAGTTTAGGGTTAGTGTTGGGGTTAGTGGTAGGGTTGGTGTTGGGATGATTAGGTTTTAGGTTTAGGGTTAGAGAGTTAGGGTTAGGGGTTTTGGTTAGGGACCAGGTTGGGGTTAGGGTGTGGGATTAGGTTTAGGGTTTGGGTTAGGGTGTATGGTTAGCATTTAGGGGTTAGTGTTGGGTTGGGTTAGGGGTTAGGTCCGGGGTCCAGGGTCAGGGTTTGCAGGATTAGTGTTTGCGTTATGGTTAGCGTTAGCATTAGGGTTAGCGATCGAGTTAGGGTTACGGTTAGGTTTGCCGGGTTAGGGTTTAGTGTCAGGGTTAGTGTTAGGGTTGGGGGTTAGGGGTTAGGAGTTAGGGTTAAGGTTAGGGTTAGGAGTTAGGGTTGTGCTTGGGTTAGGGGTCGGGATTGGGGTTAGTTTGGGATTGTGGTTGGGGTTAGGGTTAGGTTTAGGGATGGGGATTTGGTTTAGTGTTAGGGTTATGTTTCCAGGTTTACGGTTAGGGTTAGTTTTGGGTTTAGGGTTTAGGGATAGGGTTGATTTAATGTTTGGGTTAGTGTTAGGTGGGGTAGGAATAGGGTGGTGGTTAAGTTAAGATTAGTGTTAAGGTTGACCTATTGAAATTCAGAAAATGAGTTAGTAGATGGTTTAGGTTTGGTTTAGGGTTAGAACCACGAGTTAGGGTTGATGATTATAAAATTATGATGAGAAAATTAAATTAAATTATATTAAATTTCTAGTTTTAAAATTAGTATTAAAATTTAAATTAAGATGTATTTGAAATTAGGAATTGAAGTATTTAAATTAATAGTAAAGTATTAGAATTAAGACATGGGGTGACGGTCGGGGTAGGGGCATTGATTGGGGTTAGGGATAGGGTTAGTTGTGTTGGTTTGGGGTTTGGGGTTTAGGGGTTACGGTTAGTGTTGGGGTTAGTGTTAACTAGGATAGGTTAGAGGCTAGGAGCTAGGACATGGTTGGAGCTTATGTTGGGTTTAGCTTAGGTTAGGGTTAGATTAGGGTTAGTTTAGGGTTATTTGGGTTGGGGCTAGGAGTTAGGATCAGGGTTGGGATGAGTTAGGGTTAGGGTTAGGGTTAGGGTTTAGAGTTTAGGGGTAGGGTTATGGTTAGGGTTGTTGCTTGGGTTAGGTCTAGGGCTAGGGCTAGGGTTAGGGCTGGGCTAGGAGCTGAGTGAGGTAAGTGTTGGGTGATTTTAGGGTTAGTGTTAGGGGTAGGGGTAGGTTTGGGTTCGAGTTTAAGGTTAGAGTTAGGGTTAGGGTAGGGGTTGGGGTTAGGTTTCAGGGTTAGGGGTAGGGGTGGGGTTAAAGGTAGTTGGTTTTTAGGGTTAACTAGTTGGGGTTAGGATTAGGGTGGGTTAGGGTTAGGGTTTGGGTTAGGGTTGGATTAGGAGTTAGGGTTAGGGTTGAGGTTTGGTTTAGGGTTAGGAGTTAGGGTTAAGCGTTACTCTGAGTATAGGATTAGAAGAGGTTTGGGTTTAGGGTTAGGATTGGGTTAGGTTTGGGAGGTTTAGGGTTAAGGTCAGGGTTAGGATTTAGTGGTTAGTGTTAGGTTTAGTGTTAGGATTAGGGGTTAGGGTTAAATTAGGGGTAGGTTTGGGTTTGGGTAGTTCAGGTTAGCTTTGTTTGGTGTTTTTTAGGGTTAGGTTTAATGTTTAGGGTTTGGGTTAGTTAAGTTGCCAGGTTTCAGGGATAGGGTTAGGTTTGGGTTAGGTTGAATTATATTTTACCATTAGGGTTAGTAGGCTTCAGAGTTCAAGAGTTTTGAATTAGGATTAGAGTTAAAGTTAGGGGTTAGGTTTAGTTGGGTTAGCATTATGTTTAGGGTTGAGGCTAGGGCTGGTGATATGGTTGGGGGCTGAGGGCTAGGGCTTGGGCCGAGCTAGGTTGCAGTTAGTGGGGATAGAGTTAGAAGTGGGGTTAGGGTTCGATGGGTTTAGGGTTAGTGTTTGGGTTTGGGGTTAGGGTTGGTGTTGGTTGGGTTTAGGTTTGGGGTTCAGAGTTAGTGTATGGGTTGATGTTAGGGCTAGAGATAGCTTTACTAACTAGATTTAGGCTTATGGTTAGGGTTTAGGGTAAGCTTGTAGGGTTAGATTAGGTTGGTGGATTATGTTAGGGTTGGGGGTTAGGGTGGGGTCAGGGTTGGGATAAGGTTGGGAGTTAGGGTTAGGGTTTAGGATTTGGGTAGGGTTATGGTTGGTGTTAGTGCTACTGGTTGGTGGGGCTGAGGCTGAATTAGAGCTGGGTTAGGGCTAGGGTTAAGGGTTGGTTTTGGGTAGTTTAGGGTTAGCGTTAGGGGTAGAATCGATGGGTTAGAGTTGAAGTTAGGGTTAGGGGTAGGGGTAAGGTTGGGATAGGTTTAGGGTTATGGGTAGGGGTAGGTGTGAGGTTAAGAGTGTGTGGGTTAGGTGTAGGGTTAGGGTTGGGTTAGGGTTAGCGTTTGGAAGGATTATGGACAGGGTTTGGAGTTAGGGTTAGGGGTTAGGGGTGGGTGAGGTTAGGGTTTGGTTTTTAGGGTTAGGTTTGAGTTTAGGTTAGCGTTGTTACTCTTGGGTTTAGGGTTAGAAAGAGGATTAGGGGTTAGGGTTAGGGTTAGGGGTTTTGGTTGGGATTAGGGCTGAGGTTTAGGGTTAGGAGTTAGGGTTAGGGGTTGGGGTTAGCGTTAGGGTTAGAGGTTAGAGTTAGTTAAGTTTAGTTTAGGATTAGGGTTAGGGTTAAGCGCTAGTTTTAGGAGTTAGGGTTAGTTTGGTTAGGTTTAGGTTAGAAGTTCATGGTCAAGGTCAGATGGGGTCAGAGTCAGGGTCAGGTGAGGTTGGAGTTTAGCAATGGAGTTAGGTTGGTTTGGAGTTAGGTTGGGGTTGGGAGGTTGGGGTTAGTTTGGATTGGGGTTAGGGTTGGATGGGTTGGGTTTAGGTTATTGAATAGAGTTACGGTTGGGGTTGGGAGTTAGGGTTAGGTTTGAGTTAGTGTTAGGGTTAGGAGTTAAGGTTGGGGTTGAGGTTAGTTTGGGGTTCCCCCCAGGTTAGATTGGACTACGGGTTGGGGATTGGGGTTAGAGTTTGGTGTTAGGGTTAGGAGTTGATGTTAGGGTTAGGGTTAGGGTTAGGGAGTTAAGTTTAAAGGTTAGGGTTAGGGTTGCGAGGTTAGGGTTTGGTTTAGGGTTGGGGTTAGGTTGGGTTTAGGAGGTTAGGAGTTAGGTTCAGGGGTAGGGATAGATTAGAGACTTGGACTGCTTCTAGGCTGGGTGAGCTAGAGCTAGGGCTAGGGTTAGGGTTGGTGTTTGAGTGTTTTGTAGGGTTAGAGTTAAGGAAGGTAGGGATAGGTTAGGAGTTTAGGGTTAGGGTTAGGGATGGTGTTAGGGTTATGGTTAGGGGTTAGGGATTAGGGTTAGGGTTAGGTTTAAGAAAGAGTTTAGACATAGGATATATGCTGTAGGAGTTAAAGTTAGGGTTGGTTTGATTAGGCCCCTAGAGCTGAGTGTTGGGTATGGTTAGGGTGAGCTGGTGGGGTTAGGTTTAGGGTTAAGGTTAGCTTAACCCTATCTAGGTTTAACATTATAGGAGTTAGGTTTAGGGTTATGGTTAGAATAGGTTTTGGGCTAGGGGTTACCCCCAGGTAGATTTAGGGGTTGTGGTTAGTGTTAGGTTAGTGATAGTGTTAGGTTGGGTTAGAGGGTTAGTAAGGTTAGTGTTTAGTGTTAGGTGTAGGGTTAAGGTTATGGTTTTGGGTTTTAGGACAGGTTTATGGTTATGGGTCAGGTAGTGGTGCAGGTATTTTGAGGTTGTGGTTAGGGTTAGGGATAGGACATGGATTTGGGTTGGGGGTGGGGTGAGGTAGAGTTAGGATTAGGACTAGTAAGGGATGGGATGAGGTTAGGGTTAGCGGTTAGGGTTAGAAGTTAGGGTTAGGGTTAGGGTTAGGGTTTAAATGGGACACAGGGTTAGGGTTTAGTGTTTGGGTTAGGGTTTAGGGTTAAGTGTAGGTTTAGGGATTACACGGTTTGGGTTAGGGATAGGGGTAGGGGTTAGGGTTAGTGTTAGGGTTGGAGTTTGGGGTTAGGGTTAGGATTAGAGGGTAGGGTTTAGGATTAGGGTTAGGTTTAGTGTTAGGATTTAGGGTTTAAGTTTAACATTCAGGGGTTAGTGTCAGGGTCAAGGTCAGGGTTTAGGGTTAGGTTTATTAGTGTTAGCATTAGCTTTAGGGTTAGGGTTAGCGTTAGTGTTAGGTTTAGGGTTAGGTTAGGGTTGAGTGGTAGGGTTTGGGTGAGGGTTAGGAGTTAGGTGAGGTTGGGGTTGGGACAGGTTGGGGTTAGGGTTAGAGGTTAAGGTTGATTAGGGTTAGAAGGATTAGGGTTAGGAGTTAGGGTTAGGGTTAGGTTAGTTTTAGGGTTAGAGTTAGGTTTAGGTTGGCATTATTCTTAGGTTTAGGAGATTGAGTTTGGGCTTAGAGGTTGAGGCATGTTAGGGTTGGGGTTAAGTGGTTTTGGTTGGGTTGGGGTTAGATTTAGGTTTGAGGTTAGGGTTAGAAGGTTAGGTTGGTATAGTTGGTTGAGTTGGGGTTAAAATTGGAGTTAGGAGTTGAGGTTCTGGTTGCGTGGTGGAGTTAGGAGTTCGGGTTAAAGTTAGGTTAAGGTTAGGGGTTAAGTTAGGGTGAGAGTAGGGTTAGGGTTTAGGGTTAGTGTTAGGTTTGTGAACTAGGAGTTAGAGTTGAGGAGCTGGGTGCAAGGTTAGGGTTAGCGGTACTCTTACTTTTAGGGATTGAAGGGGATTTAGGGGTTAGGGATAGGAGTTAAGTTAGATGTTTTGGTCAGCGTTAGAGATTAGGGTTAGGGATTTGGGAGTTAGGAGTTAGGGTTAGATGTTAGGGTTAGGGTTATGGTTAGGTTTAGGGTTAGGGTTTGGTTTATGGTTCGAGTTAGGGTTAGGGTTAGGGGTTTTAGTTGGGGTGGGGTTCAGGGATAGGGTTAGGGTTAGTGTTGGGGTATGGAGTTAGGAGTTAGAGTTAGGGGTTGAGGGTTAGTTATGGTTAGTGTTAGGGTTAGGGTTAGGGTTTAGGTTAAGGTTAGGGTTAGGATTGAGGGTTAGGGTTTAGGAGTTAGGGTTAGGGGGGTTGTGTTGAGTTATGTTCAGAATTGAGTTTGATGTTAGGTTTAGGTATGGTTTAAGTGGCTAGGAGATTATGGTGAGTTAGTGCTAGGTTGAGTCTAAGGCTAAGGCTAAGTGGGAGCTGGCAAGGCTGGGAGTTAATTTGGGTTGAATGAGTTTTAAGGTTAGCGTTGGGGGTGGGGGCAGTTTGGGTTAGGGTTAAGGTTAGGGTCAGGGGTAGGGAGTGGGTAAAAGAGTCATGACAGGTTGGGTTAGTTTAGGGTTGAGACTAGTGTTATGGGTTAGGGTTGAGTTAGGGTTGGGGTTTAGGGTTAGGGTTAAGGTAGGTTTCACGGTTGGGTTAGGTTTAGGGTTAGTGTAGGAGTTAGGGTTATGGTCAGGTCCAGGGTTTAGGGTTGGGGGTTTGGTTTAGTTATCTTTAGCGTTAGTTAAGGATTAGTGGGTTAGGGTAAGAGACCTTTAGGGCTAGGGTTTGGGTAGGGCTAGAGATTTAAGATTACAGTTAGGGTTAGGGATAGGGATAGGATTAGGCTATGGGTTGGGTTTCGATGAGTTTAGGGTTAGTGTTTAGGTTTATGTTTAGGTTTAGGATTAGGATTTACTCTTAGGTTTAGGGTTAAGTGGGTTCGGTTATGGCTAAGATTTAGAGCTAGTTAGGATTAGACTTATATTAGGTAGGTTAAAATTAGAGTTCAAAGGTAGGGGTAGCAGTTTGGGTTGGAGTTTGGGTTAGGGTCAGGGTTAGGGTGGGGTTAGGTTGCGGTTGGGGTTGGGCCTTAGGGTTAGGGTTGGGGTTAGAGTTAGTGTAGGGTTAGTGTAAGGAAGGGCTGGTTGGTAGATTGGGGTTGGTGTTGGGTGTTGGTGTTAGCATTAGGGGTAGGGGTAATGTGGGTTAGGTTAAAGTTTGGTAGGTTAGGTTGAGGTTAGGGCTAGGTTTGGGAATATAGGTGGGCTAAGTCCTAAAGGCTAGGGCTAGCTAGGTCTCAAGCTAGGTTGGTGTAGGGTTAGGCTTTGGTTGGGTTAGGTTAGGGTTTGGTTTAGGGTTGGGGTTGGGTGGGTTTGGGGTTAGGGTTAGGTTGGGTTAGCGTTGCTTTAGGTTGTGTGAAGAGGTTTAGGTTTGGGGTTAGCATTAGAATGAGTTAGGGTTAGGTTTAGTTTATTAGGGTTAGGTTAGGTTAGGGATAGTTTAGGGTTTGGTGTTGGATTAAGGTTAGAGTCGGGTTAGGGGCTGGGGTTGGGGTTAGGGAGAAGGGGTAGGGGTAGGGTAGAGGTAGGAGTTAGGGTTAGAGTTAGGATTGGATTAAGGTTAGTGTTAGGGTTAGATTTAGGGTTAGTGTTAGGGTTAGGTTAGGGTTAGGGTTATGGCTAGGTTTTGGGTTATGATTAGGGTTAGGGTTAGGTTAGGGTTAGGGTTAGGGTTAGGGGTTGGGGTTGGGGTGGGAGGTGATTAGGGTTAGTGTTAGGGTTAGCATTAGGGATAGTGTTAGGGTGTAGGTTTAGGGTTAGTGTGCGGTTCGCGGGTTAAGTGGGTTTGGGTTAGAAGTCAGAATTACGGTTAGGGTTAGGGTTTAGATTTAGGGTTAGGGTTAGGGTTAAGGACAGGGTTAGGTTGGGCCAAGAGAAAGAGTTAGGCCTGGGCTAGTGCTAGTGCTAGGCTAGGGTTATGGTTGGGGTTAGAGTAGGGTTAGGGGTAGGGTTGGGGTTGGGGTTAGGGATAGGATTAGGGTTGGGTTTAGGGTTAGGGTTGGGGTGGGCTTGGGGTTGGGCCTGGGGTTTCAGTTAGGTTGGGGTTAGAATTGGGTTAGGGTTAAAGTTAGGGTTAGGGTTAGGGTAGGTGAGGGTAGGGTAGGGGTTAGGGTTAGGGTTAGGTTTGGGGTTTCGTGTAGTGGTTTGGTTCAGGATTAGGGTTAGAAATTAGAGTCAGAGGTAGGGTTAGTGGTAGGAGTATAGGTTAGGGATTAGGGTTAGGGTCAGGGTTAGGGTTAGATTTAGGTAATGGTTGGTGTTGCAGTTAGCATTAGGTTAGGGTTATGGTTGGGTTAGTGTTAGGTGTAGGAGTATGGGTAAGGGTAGGTGTTAGGGTTAGGATTAGGGTTAGGATTATGGTTAGGAGTGGTATAGGTTTAGGGTTGGGTTTGGGGTTAAGTTGGGATTAGGTTAGGGTTCGGTTTAGGGTTAGGTTTAGATAACGGTTAGGGTTAGGGTATTGAAGCGGTTTAATTAGGGTTAGGGTTAAATGGTTAGGGATAGGTTAGGGTTAGGTATGGTTAGGGTTAGGGTTGGGGTTGGGGATGGGGTTGGGGTTAGGTTAGGGTTAGCATTACTCTTAGGTTAGGGTTAGAAGTTTGTTTAGGGTTTGATTTGGGTTGGGGTTAGGGTTCGGCTTGGGTTGGGGGTTGGTTTGGGGTTGGGGTTGGGGTTGGGGGTTGGGGTTGGGTTGGGTTTGGGTTAGGGTTAGGGTTGGGTTAGGTTACGGTTAGGGTTAGGTTAGTGTTAGTGTTAGAGTTAGGTTGGAGTTAGGTTGGGGTAAGGTTAGCATTAGGGTTGGGGTGGGTTAGGTTGTTTAGGTTGGGTATGGTTAGGGAGTAACGTAGGTTAGGGCTGGGTTATGTAGGGTTAGAGTTAGGGCTAGCGTTACTCTTAGGGTTGGGTTGAAGAGTTTTCATTAGGGTTAGGGTGAGGGTTAGGGTTAGGGGTGGGTTAGGTAGGTTGGGTTGGGTTATGGTTAGGGTAGTTAGGTTTGGTTTAGGGTAGGTTAAGTTAGTTTGGGGTTGGGTTAGGGATAAGGTTAGGGTTAGATTACTGTTAGGGCTAGGTTAGAGGTTAGTTGTAGTTGCGGTTGCCATGGGTTGGGTTAGTGTTAGGTTGGGATGGGGTTGATTAGGTAAGGGTTTAGGTTTAGGGTTAGGTTAGATATGGTTAGGGTTGGGTTGGTTAGGTTTGGGTAGGGTTGGGGTTAGGGTTAGGCCTGGGTTAGGGTGGGGTTAGGGTTAGTGTTAGTGTTAGAGTTATGGTTAGGGTTAAGGTTGGGGTAGGGTTAGTTGGGTAGGGTTGGTTGGTGGGGTAGGGGTAGGGTCGGTTGGGTTTGGGCTGGGGTTAGGGTTCGGTTAGGGTAGGGTTAATGATTAGGGTTAGGGTTAGATAGAGTTTGTTTAGGGTAAGGTTTGGGGTTAGGGTTAGGGTTGGCTGGTTTGGGGTTAGGGTTGGGTTATGGTGCATTGGTGTTAGGGTTAGGTTAGGGTAGGTTTAAGTTTAGTGTTGGAGTTGGGGTTAGGGATAGGATTAGGGTAGCTTACTGTTGGGTTGGGGTTAGGGGAGGGTTGGGTTGGGGTTATGGTTATAAGGTTAGGAATAGTGTTAGGGTTAGGTTTAACGTTAGGTTAGGTTGGGGTTGGGGTTAGGGTTAGGGTTAGGGTTATGGTTAGGTTAGGGTTAGGTTAGGGTTATGGTTATGGTTAGGGTTAAGGGTAGGGGTAGGGGTAGGGATGGGTTTGGGTTAGGGTTGCGGTTAGTTTTAGGTTTAGTTAAGGTTAGGGGATAAGAGTTAGGCTTGGTAGTGTTAGGGTTTAAGTTAGGGTTAGGGTTAGAGTTAGGCTGGGGCTTAGGTTATAGTTGGGGTGTGTGGGTTAGTTGGGATTAGGTTAGAGTTGGTTAGGTTGGTTGGGGTTATTTAGATTGGTTTAGTTTAGGTTAGGGGTTAGGGGTAGGGTAGGTAGGTGTTGGGGTTGGTTTGTTAGGGAGGGTAGGTTAGATTAGGTTGGTTTGGGTTTAGGTTGGGTTAGGGTTGTGTTGGGTTAGGGGATGGTTGGGGGTTAGGATTGGGTTAGTTTATTATGTGTGTTAGGTTAGTTTAGGGTTAGGTTGGATTAGGTTGGGTTAAGGTTAGGGTTAGGGTGGGGATAGGTTGGTTGGTGTGGGGGTGGATTTAGGTTTGGGTTTAGGTTGGATTAGGTTATAGTTTGGGTTGGTTGGGTTAGGGTTGGTAAATTAGGTAGATAAATAGGGTTGGGTTTGGGTTGAGTAGGGTTAAAGTATAGGTTTAGGTTGGGTTAGTTAGGGTTAGGTTTGGTGGGTTAGGAATAGAAGGGTGGGTAGCCCAGGGATATATAGGCCTAGGGTTATGGGGTAGCGCTAGGAGGTTAGGGTTATTGGTGGGTTGGGGGGGTTGGGGTTGAGGGGAAGATAAGGTAAGGTAATGGGAGTATGGGTAAGTTGAGTAGGGTTAGATAGGGTCATTTGGTTTGGCAGGATTAGGATAGGGTTAGGGTGCGTTTTAGGGTTGGGCTTAGAGTTGGAGGCAGCTGGTGTGGAGTTAAAGCTAACTAGGCTTGGGTTGGGTTGGGTTAGGGTTGGGTGGAGACTTAGTGTTAGGTTAGGCTAGGGTTAGGGTTTGGGTAAGGTTAGGGATAAGGTTAGGATAGGAGTGGTTTAGTGTTATAGTTAGGGTTAGGGTTAGAGTTGAGTTTGGGTTAGGGTAGGGTTAGTTTTGGGGTGGGTTTGGGTTAGTGTTGGGGTTAGGGGTTAGGTTTGGTATGTTGGTTAGGGATAGGGTGGGCTGGGCTAGGGCTAGGGGTTGGGTTAGGGTTAGGGTTAAGTTAGTGTTAGGTTAGGCTTGTTGGTGTTTGTATTTAGGGTAGGCGTTAGGGTTAGGTTAGGATTAGGGTTACGGTGGTTTGGGTTTAGGTTGGGGTTGTGTGTTGGGATTGTTGGGGTTAGGCATTAGGCTGTTGGGTTCGGTTAGGAGTTAGGGTTGGGTGTAGGGTTAGGGTTACGATATGGTTAGGGTTGGGTTGGTTAGGGTAGTTAGGGATTAGTATAGATTGGGGTTAGTGTTGGTTAGGTTGGCGTTGGGTGGTTAGGTTGGTTATGGTTGGAGTTAGGATTTCGGTTTGGTTAGCTTAGGATTAGGTAGGGTTTAGTGTTAGGATTAGGGTTGGTTATGGGTTGGGGTGGGGTTTTGTTAGGTTTGGTTTGGTTGGATGGTTGGGCTCTGTTGTATTCAGGTTGGCCCAGGGTTAGTGTTGTGTTAGTAATTAGGGTTAGGGTTAGGGACGGTAGCATTTAGCGTTAGTTTGGTACGGTTTCGTTGGGGTGGGTAGGGGTGGGGTGGGTTGTGGTTGGGGTTAGGTTGGGGTTTGGGTTAAGGTTGGGTTAGGGTTAGAGTTAGTTTGGGTTAGGTTTGTTTTGGTTGGGTTAATGGTAGGGAGGTTGGCCTAAGATAGGATTAAGACTAGGGCCTATGTTAGAGCTATGGCTAAGCTAGGCTAGGAGTTAGGGTTAGGGTTAGGTTAGGTGGTTGGGGTTACTTTAGAGTTGGGAGGGTTGGGATTTATTTTGGGTTGGGGTTAGGGTTAGGGTTGGGTTGGATTGGGGTTAGGGTTAGGGTTAGTGTTAGTGTTAGGTTAGGGTTAGGGTTAGTTTTGGGTTTAGGGTTATTGTTGGGGTTTATGTCAGTGTTTGGGTAGCGTTAGGTTAGGGTTAGGAGTTTGGTTAGGGTTGGGGTAGGGGTAGTGTAGAGAGGTATGGGTTCCAGTTAGGTTTAGGTTTAGGTTGGTGTTGATTGGGGTTAGGGTTAGTTTGGGGTTAGAGTTTGGTTTGGGGTTAGGGTTAGGGTAGGGGTATGGTTAGACCTAGATGGGTTGGACTAGGGCTAGTGCCTGGTGGCGCTAGGGTCCAACTAGGGTTACTGTTAGGGTTAGGGTTCAGGGTTGGGGGTTGGGTTGGGTTTTAATTGGGGTTGGGGTTGGGATTAATGTTAGTGTTAGGGTTGGGGTTAGGTTTGCCATTAGGGTTAGGTCTAGGCTGGGTGGGTTAGGTTTGGGGTTGGGTTGGGTTTAGGGATAGGATTAGGGTTAGCGTAACTGTTAAGTGTGTTTAAGGGTTTAGATTAGGGTTAGGGATAGTAAGGTTTGGGGTTAGGATTAGGTTAGTGTTAGGGTTAGGTGTTAGTGTTAGGGTTTGGGTTGGGTTTGGGGTTGGGTTAGTGTTTGGTTAGGTTAGGTTAGGATTGGGGTTAGGGTTAGGGTTAGGTTGGGGTTAGGGTTAGGGGTAGTGTATTGGTTGGGTTAGTTTAGGTTTAGGTTAGGTTAGGGTTAGTGTTAGGGTTTAGGTTGGGGTGATGTTAGGGTTAGGGGTTAGGGGGTGTGGTAGGAAATGGGTTGGAGTTTAGGATAGGGTTAGGGTTAGGATTGGGGTTATGGTTAGGGTTGCGTTTTGGGGTTAGGGTTCGTGGTTGGTTTTAGGGTTAGGTTTAGGGGTTAGGGTTAGGGGTTTAGGGGTTAGAGTTAGGAGGGTTAGGGTTGAGGTTTAGGGTTAGGGTTAGCTGTTTACATTAGTGTTAGGGTTAGGGTTAAGTGCTTTAGGGTTAGAATGGGTTTTGGATAGGGTTAGGGTTAGGGTTTGGTTTGGGTTAGGGTTAGGTTTAGGAGTTACAGTTAGGAGTTCAGGTTAGGAGTTACGGTTGGGTTAGGGGTAGGGTTAGGGGTTTGTAGGGTTAGGGTTTAGTGTTAGGAGGTTTGGTTTAGGAGTTAGAGATTAGATTAGGGGTTGGGGTTAGGAGGTTATGGTTTGGGCTAGGGATATGTTTAGGACTAGGGCTAGTGCTAGGAGCTAGGACTAGGCTGGGGCTAGGGCTAGGGTTAGGGGTTAGTGTTTAGTGTTATGGTTAGGGTTAGATTAGGGTAGGGATAGGGTTAGGGTTTAGGTTAGGGTTAGGGATAGTCTTAAGGTTAAGGTTAGGGTTAGGGATTAGGCTTGAGTTAGGGTTAGTGTTTCGGGTTAGGGTTGGGAAAGTTTGGAGGCTTAGGATGTGTGTTGGGGTTAAAGTTAGGGTTAGGGTTAGGATTGAGGCCTGGGGCTAGGTTAGGGTTGGCAGGGTTAAGGAAGGGTTGGTGGGGTTAGGTTTAGGGTTGGTTAGCGTTACTATTAGATTTATTGTTATGGTTAGGGTTAGGTTGGGGTTTAGGGTTAGGTTGGGGTTAAGTTAAGGGGGTAGGGTTAGGGTTTGGGGTTTCTAGGGTGGGGATAGGGTTAGTGTTATTGTTAGGGTTGGGGTCAGGGTTAGGTTATTGCTTAGGATTAAGGTTGTTAGGAGTTAAACGTTAAGGTTATGATTAGGGTTTGGTTAGGATTAGGGGTAGGGTGGGATTAGGGGTATCAGTTGGGTTTAGGGTTAGGAGTTAGGGTTGAGTGTTA